>SNQJ01S0071644.1:28059-58583 GCA_010110895.2 Picea sitchensis | reverse complement strand
AGGATCTACTTCAACCGTCGGAAAAAGGTTGGTTTATTCTTCCCGTGTTTGCCTGAGAAAAGGGGTTGAGATTTTGGGTAGGAGGTTAAAAGTAAAATCTTAAGGGTCATGATCTGCGTATAAGTTTAGAGCCCTAGCTTATTAGTCCATAGGGTAGAATACCCAACAACACTCATGAGGAAGGGCGTAAGGTATCTCAGGGTGAAAAGGTTCTTTCTCAGGATGGGGTGAGTTACCCTCTTCAGGATTACTCTGCATGTGTGGGTTGTCTTGTGAATGACTAGCCATGCATGTGGGTTGTTATGAATCTGTAGGTTGTTTGAAATGTTATATAAAATATATATTCAGCCATTCATTCTCAGGCCCACCTTCTAGCGCCAATTTTGTTGATGAGTCTTAAATCCCTTGAGTCAATATTAGGAACCAAACCCACCTTCGAGGCCCGATTAGACTTTGCAACATTTAAATATGGAATGGTTCTCCATATCTTGCGATTCGACGAAATTATCGATGGGCTTTATGTTTTCTTGTGAAGGCTCCTCCTTCAGTTAGGACTATTCTCTTCTGTATTTTCTCTCTGGGTAGTATTGGTATGAGAGATGAAAGCCAGTATAAACCAACTTGATAGCAAATAGGATTAATTTTTAGCTACCAGGGAAGAGACTGAGCTTGGGATAACCTACTGCTCAAACATCCAGACAATGATTCTATACCACAAGCCTAGTACTAATACATCAACCATGTGCTTATCCAATTACTGTCTGAGAAACTAATTATCATAAAGAAAGCACATATGTAATAAGATAATGGAAAGAAAAATAATTCATCTACCATAACCATTCATCACATAATAACACAACGATTCATTTTCATCATTAAAGCCAAGAACATTAAAACATTGCACTAGATAACTTGACAACAGAATTAATTTCTCTTACTCATTACTGCATCGTTCATGAAACATGATAGGAGGTACTTCTTCTCCAAGTCCAATCACATGCATTTGATGAAAATAGTTTGTCTTTGGTCCAGAAGGATTTCTCAATTCATAGCAGCTTCAAAATAATTCTTAACAACCAGAAAGAAAGAGTTCTTACAACAACCATCGACCTCTCACTAATTAGTCGATGTCTTTATTTATAATATAAGGTTTAACTGAAATTAACGGCTAAGTTCAGTTTAATAAAAACAAAAATCACCACATGGCATCATCTTCTAACAATTTCTTTAACAGTCAACCTAAGATATCTCTTGAAAAAGGGTGAGTTGTCTTGTATTTGGACCAACTGATAAACAGTTCTTCACATTTTGGGCCCATGGAAATCTGTGCTATTCCATCGGAGCCGCATATATTCCCCTGATGTCCACTACATGCACTCGATACTTTACTAGACTAGAGTCCAACTGTTGTAGCATGGTTCGAGCTCTGATTGGATGTTCTGCAAATCATTTCACTTTCCCTGGTCTTGAGTCGATATTCTTTGTGAGTTCTTTGGTGAGGTCACGGAGCAAATTTTGTTCGATAGTCGGGAGGATATTTCCTATAATCAGGGTTGAGGTAGTTTAGTGATCAGGTAACACATAGTAAGATACGAACAAAACATAATAGACCGATGCGTACTTGTGGAGCTTGTTAGTCTCGATCGTTTAATACTTATGTGATCCGAATCGCTCCTTTTAATGACATGTGATGTCCTTGTCCATGCCACCTCTACTCTTTAGTTTAAATGAGTTATGTCATCATTTCATAGTGTGGAAAATCAAGTACGATAGATATGGTAGTCGGAACTGTCACAGTAGTTGCTTGACCCTTGGTGCTGGGGAAAGGATGCCAGATTCGAACGTGTGCATGTACACTCCCAGAAAGTTAGATACTGTAATTATGAAGTATTTAAATGCCTCAGGTTGAGGCAATTAGTTCCTCCAGAAGCTGTATGACCAAGTGTGTCAACTATATTTTATTAATAATGGAATATGGGGAGTTTAAATAGATTAGAATGATTGTACCATATATTCCTTGCAACTTCGATCAACAACGTTTCATACATTCTGGATTTCTTTCGTCGAGTAGCTGTAACATGTTAACTCTTTGAGACATCCTGTCGTGAGGCATGAGTTTACTTTGGCACGTTCTATTTTTCTCCCTCATTTTTCTATAAATTCTAGGGGCTCTATGGGGAATTATACGAAGTATCCAAGGTTATGCATCGACAATGTTGGCCTTATGAGTCTAATTCTGGGAGAACTTTGTGTCGTAGTCTTTACTCATCCACAGACGTCTAAGCCAATACATTTTTTCACTATTGGATCCCCCTTAAACAAGGGATGGGGTTTGCAAGGTAGCAAGAGTGTCAGGCCTGAACCCCAGCGTGCCTGGGACTCTTTCTTATTGGCATCTAGTATCCTTGAAGATTCAATAGGAGGTACCTTCCCTTGTTCAAAAATAGTGTCAGTGTCTCAAGTGGAGGTGGGAGTGGAGAGAAAGACGTTTGAAGGATGTATGCTGGGTGCATGCCCTCTCAGGAGAATACGCCATGCAGGAGGGGGAGTCCTAGAAAAATTAAGGAAAAAGGAGAAGAAGACCACCTCCCAACTGAGTTGAGTGCACACCCGGCCGCTAAGGAGTTTACGACACACACTGCCTAGCCAGAGCCTGTCGAGATTACTAGTAGAGGAAGTGGGAGACAATAGGGAAAGAAAATGACACCCGTTTCTCCCGTTGGGAGTCCCATCCAATAGCTAGAGCAGGCCCAACTTTACATAGATGAAATTTACCAAGAAAATAGAAAATTGTGGAGACAGTTGGTAGCGAAGCACCGGGAGGTATCGACACCGTAGGGTCATGAAGGAAGCACATATTGGCTCAATAGATAGCTTCGGGAAGCACAAGATACGATTGTACAATTGTGCAAGGCGCAGAGGATGATGGGGAAGGAGAAAAAAAAAACATTGCAAGGCATGAGGAGTACTCTGGAAGAAGGTTCATGCACAGGAGATACATAATGGGCGGGCTCTTACTTTGCATTCTCGGAAGTGATGCTTGATAGTTTTTTCTTTTTTTGTTGTAAATTTTTTCGTGATCTCACTATAACTGGGCCAGTTAGTCAATACGTCGGTGGTGTTTATTTGTATGTAACCCGAGCTTGGTGGGATATTTAATTATATGAAAATTTTAAAGTGTTTTGAATGTATCATGTTCCCTCTTTGTATGTAAATCTACCGTGTTTTTTCCTTTTATCTAAGTTTCTTGCAAATTATGAGATTTTATAATTATCACTGTTCTGAGTAGCTTTGCGATTTCATTGATACGTTCCTTTTCAAACTTCCTATTTCGATTGATGTCGACGTGGTGCTACTAGCTCGAGGTTATTAAAATATTTTAAACATAAAATCTAGAACTCGGGTGGTGGGTAAGGATTGCACTTGGGGACTTCACTCACTTTGAAAGTGCTAAAAGAGATAGATATTGTGATTTCTAATGTCGGGATGGCATCGGGGATTGACGTTCAAACATAAAATTAATGCATTTTTTTCTTCATGAAATATCATTTTGTGAATCCCTGATGCTGAAATCGTATCGGGAGTTGGCGATCGACGATGCCACTCACCTGTTTGTGCGACACTTACTCTTTCATTTTTCTGCTGAAGCTGATGGATTGGCCTTCGGTGATATATTTAGTGGAATTTAGTCGCGGGGATGAGAAAACCTTTGTTTTCCGACGTCGATGAATATCAGCGCTCAACTATTTTGAAATTCTCAAGTGATTTTCATTACTTTTAATCATTCCCGATGCCGGATTTCCTGAGCGTGTTGGGGAAAACTTTAGACTATCGATTTCTTAAGTAGTTGTTAAGTCCCTTTTAAATTTAAGATGATTCTTTATGTGTTCACTAAGACTTTAAATAATTCAAACATGAAAACATTAAATATAAGCACAGGCAATAGTTTCATACTGAAGTGGAAACAGATAGTGCAAAAAATCAAGTGGTACCCAAAAAGTAGAAATGTACATAGACATTTTAGGGTGTGTTCAATGCTCAACAACATGCTATGATAAACACTATAAAACCTCCTGTTGAATATAGCCAAGGCTTCTTCTTCCCCTCTCCTCAAATCTTTAAAAGAAGCCA
Source organism: Picea sitchensis (assembly GCA_010110895.2). Taxonomy (NCBI): domain Eukaryota; kingdom Viridiplantae; phylum Streptophyta; class Pinopsida; order Pinales; family Pinaceae; genus Picea; species Picea sitchensis. The sequence continues at coordinate 54,452 of SNQJ01S0071644.1, read as the reverse complement.
AGTACTGATCAAGGTAATTTTTCTCACCCCAACACTTTAAAAATACATTGCATAGCTCGATCCAAGAACCAATAGAATCGACTCCCAAACCTTTAAACCACACAAAAACATCTCCAAACAAAGATTTGGACAACACCCTCATTGTAACATCATCATTTACTATCTCAAACTGATCAACAAAGTTCTCAAAGGATTCCAAATGCCTCTCATATGTAACATGATACTCTCTAGCAAATCGAGGAAGATACTCAAATAAATTAAGAGGATAAGGATGAAGGTGATATGGAAGCCTTAAAGGTTTAAATATCTTGTCTCTAATTCTAGTTTTAAAATTAGTTGGTTAGATATGAGGTTTAACAAGATGATATTAAGGTTCAACAGTAATAGCAAAAGGTAATGATATCTAAGAAGGATTTGAATAATTTGCATCCTCCTCGAGGTTACAAGGGTTATCAAATATAGGAGGGATTTGAATACAAATTTTATCTTTATGAATAGGCTAAGGTGAGGATACATGATCAACATCTACAACACAAGCAGTATGTATATTTTTTCCTTCCAAGGATAGATATATAAAGGAAGGTTGATGATCATCCGAATAGACAAAGCAGAGGATAATCCTCTTTATACGTAAAGGGAAAGAGAGAAATGAGTTGATAAATAAAAATAAGAGTTCATGAAGAAATATCATCAGCTGATACCTGTTCATCCCCTTTCATATGGTCATCTTTTTGTTAGTAGGATCCTTCCTCTAGTGGAGTATTCGATGGTGGATTCACCAGGTAGATAATTACAGTCAATTTTTGTGTCCTTCTCTTGTCTACCATCAAGAGATGGATCTATTTATTTCTCCAAGGGAATCTAGCTTCACACTTCGTTCCCCGACAACGACGCCATTTATGTTATCACTCCAAGAGTCACCCCAGAATGCAAATGGGACTAATATTGGTAGCATACAAATTGATTTAACTTAGGTTTAGAATTAAGGATTAGCAAGACTTGAAATAAAGGAAAAGACAACAGACATCATTGCAAATCAGTGATGGACCATTAGGCAATCAAGTCATAAACATTTTTCTCATTGAAGGCATTTAAGTTTCCTTTCAGACAAAATATTTTTGTAATGATGAAGAGAATAATATGAGAATTAACATAAAGATGAACATTCGCTAAGCAAAGATCCTCTCTACAAAGAGAATTTAGATGTGCCTAAACAGTAAAAAATGATAAATAGGAAAGTTTACAGCAGATCTTCTACTGCATCAAGAATCCATCAATCAAAGACAAATTTTAATCCTTAAAATTAGTAATACATTCAAACAAGATGAAGAATATAACAAAGAACATAGAAGACAAATCTTATGAAACAACTCATATGAATCTTCGGTAACATACAATTTTATAGCCACATGCCCCTCCGGCTTACAAACTGACATATACAATCATTCCACTTCTAAAAACCCCTCAGGTCTTCGACCGAACCTTTTTTACATGAAAAACATTAAAATATATAGTTTCTAGGAGATCGAACTCCTTTAGATAGATTTTGTTACAAAATTTTATTTTTTCCCAAAATAGAAAGAACTATCTGATGACTCTTACCCTAAAGTTTGGGAAGTTACAACAAAAATCCAAAAAAATAGAACATACTTGAGTTATCTTAATAACCTTATCTAATTTGATATGAATGTGTTTTGAGTAGCTTGATAATGTGTCACAACCGAATGGTCATTCTAGAAGTCTTATAGAGTGTTCTGGAACCAATTTGCATTGATCTGGGAATCTTTCTATGCTCTCTGTCTATAATAGAACTTTCGGTAGCTGGAGGGGTCAAAACAGAGTGTGCTTAGCTACCGATTTTTTGGGAACTATATTTCGGTAGCTAAGTATGAAACATGAACCTTGTTTTAGCTATTGAAACCTGAAGCTGCTTGAAAATGATGAAAAATGTTGATGTCCGATATTTAACTCTGATCCACCTATCATAGGTGCCTTAATGAAAACCGAGAGATGTTTCTGCTAAGACGTCAATATTGTGACGAGATTTAGGCTTTGCTCTCCTAGGATAAATATTATACCTCAAAACCCTATTAATGTTCCACAATATCCTATTTTGTTTGCAACGCTTCTTGTTCTTGTTCTTTAGAATCTCATATTTAATGGCCAACTTGTCCAATGCAGAACCAACTTTGAGAGATGACTTCCCAAGAGTCTCATTCTTTGTTTTGAGATGTCTTTCTAATACCTTTAACTCTTCCAGTTGTTCTTTCAATTTCTGAACCTTAGGCTTTTTACTAACCTTTTTCTTTGATGGCGTTTCAAGTATTCCCTTTTCTGGAGTTTCCATTTCTGCAGCCAATGCTTCTGAGTCTAAATATGAATATGGTAGATTTAGGATATTTATAGTTGTGGCCTTTCTTTGATCCTCTGCATTTTTCCCAAATTCCCCCTTCATTTTTATTTTCTTTGATTTTGATGGGGAAGTTTGTGTTGCAGTTTCTACAGGTGACAATGCTCTCCTCTTTCTTTTACTGGTTTTTGGAGAAGTTACTTGAAGTGAGGAAGTTCCTCCTCTCTGTTCTTGAACTTCTCATTCAAAATCTCCCCCCCCAAAAAGATAATCCCATGTCTTATTCCTTCTGTTGAGATCTTCTAACGTTATTAGTTTGATCATGCCATGATGAAATAAACTATTGCTAGCCTTCTGAGGTTTGGCCTGAACTTTGGAAGCCATCTTGGTAAGACTTTTAAGAAGATAATAGGGAATATTTATAGGTTTTTTACCAGTGAAATGAAGAAGCAATCTGAAATGGTAAATCATGGTCCTTCCATATCTCCCCTCACAAGTGATGTAAACATGAATGATTTTTAACAATATTTTCCATTTCTCCTCCAAGTAGATTCTGGGAATTTCCTTCTGCCATTTCATGTTTTGATTCTCTTTTTTGAGAAATGGTCTAAAATAAATTTCCTTGACTGAGGTGGGCTTAAACCACTTTTCACCTTCACCAGGCATCTCTATCGCTGTTGATATATTGGCTTCTTCTATTTTCATCATAATAGGTCCAAGTTGAACCTTAATCCCATTGAAAATCTTTGCAAATGCCTCTATGACACCCTAATGGTACCATTGGAGTTTCTTGAAGAACCTGTAACATCCAATGCTTTTGAACAATTTGCAGGACTCGTGGTGTGCCTCAAGGTATGAAGCATCCTACAATTCCTTTCCAAGAAGAGCACCTCTTGTTGAAATATTCATAACAAGAACTGGTGGTGATTCTTAAAATTCTTTAAAATTGGGTCGATGATAAAGGATCCAAGATATTTAAGGGTGTGATATTAACAAAAATAAGCATTGAGGTGGGATAAAACAAGAAGTTTCAAGAATAAGACTCAAAGGGTGAAATTTGTTTGGGTGAATGTGGAAAGATTTTAAAAATATTTAAAGAGGCAATCAACTGATTCAATGCATCAAAAAGATGATGACCGTTTTATTTGGATTTATTGAATTTTATGGGCATGATATAGGGTTATAATAACTCGATTGGACAAGGGATAAACAAAGCATAATACTTTTCTGAAATCAGAGGAATGATGATCAAAAGTGGTTATGGATGCATACAAACAAATTATGATATGAGTACAATCGCCAGTTAGTAGAGTGACAAGACCCCTTAGACACTTGAAATATTCTTCACTTTTGGCAACTTATGATAGGTGTGAATAAGGATTTTAGCTACCGAATGTTTTAACTTTCGGTAGCTAATAACCATGAAATTTCATCCTTTAGCTACCGAAACTCACATTTGTCGCAAAAATTAAAACATGAGTTTTATCTGCAATCTTTAATTATGTCATTCTAGATTATCATGTAGATACATCATAATCCCAAAAATTTATATGTGCTAATAGGAATGGTTTTGGTTGCATCCCTTATTTGGAAATTTTGGAAGAATTATTTACACTGATTTGTTTGAAGCTTGGGCACATAATATTGAATGTTATTTGGTTCAATCGTTATGTTGGCTATATAAAGGGGACACCTGTGTGTGAATTGTTTGAGGCCCGATTAAGAGTTGTAATGTCCAATTGATTGTTTTGGATAGTGTTTAAATAATTGATGGATATAAATGGTTATAAATATTGTGCATGTTTCTGTCAGTTTAAATATTAAATCTTGAGTTAATGGTTGTGGCTCAAAGGGTTATTGTGGTTTCTCATTTTGATTGCAATGCTTTTTGTAATGACTGTCATGTAATGATTATATGAATACAAAGGATGTTGTAATTAAATATTTCTAAGAATATAGATTATGGTTTGGAAGCCAACAAGAAATTTTTTTAAAGGAAGTAACAATTTAAATTGTGATTTTGAAAAGTGAATACCGTTAAACTTTGAAGGTCGCAACAAATATATGTTTGTTTGCATGTTTTGATTTATTTTCATTTGAACACTATCCATATTATTTCCCTATCATTCTACCACTTTTTTCTCATTACATTCCCCTCATAATCCCAATTTCATTTATGGCATCCATGTTTTGTGAAATAAATTAAAAAGGAAGATTGTGTAAAAGAGACAAAGGATAACAGGACAAGGATTGGTGTCTGATATTTTGGTATTTTATTACACAGTTAATTTTTTTAATTAATTGTTGAACAATATTCATGTATTAATCCCCTATCATTATACCACTTTTCACTAATTACACTCCCTCCATATGTCCCATGAACCCTATCACCCACTATTCACTTGGTGGTTATTAAATGGTTGTTATGGATGTATTTGCATGTATCTTGGGTTAATTCTTGAGCCAATTGTTGATTCATGTAGAAGAATGTCATGTATGTTTTATTAAGATCTTAGTTATTGACGAACTACTACTATAGGATGAGTTTCTTCAGTAGGGGCATCCATAGAAGAAATAACAAAGGCAAGGGAAATTGGAACCGAGGGCCTAGAAGACCTAGTTTTCCATCCATTTTGATGTTGATCCCCAATAATTGAACCAGTTGTTCAAATATGTGTTCCTTAACTATATTAGTCATGAAATAGTACACCCTCAGCTAGAAATACCTCCTTTCTAGCCTTAGAACATCCTCAAAATTCTTGTTCCTCCACATGTTTCCTTGCAACCAGAAGTCCCTCCAAATGATGGATGGAAAGATATTATCAACCCTATTTTTTCTCCCCATCGTGGCTAGCCCAATACGTCATTTCCTCTCCCACCACCTGTCAATCCTAATGTTCAGATAACCCATGCTATTTCACCTGTTCAATCTTCACATACTAGTAAAAGACTAAAAACTGAGGTCCCCCAACCCGTGCAAGATAAAGGAAAAGCAGCGGCCTCCCCTTTTTCTCCCTTCGATGATTCATCAAAATTTGTTTCTTCCCATATAGATTTGAAGGATGATTGTTCCCTTTTTATCAATGAGATACACTCCCAATGGTCTAACCAACCATAGGCTACTTTCGGGAAATCAAAGGGAGACAACAGTGGAAAAAGAAAAATTACCTATGAGAGTGGAAAGTATGGCTTTTAGATTATGTGTTATTATTATTTGAGATGAAGACAATGTTTGTTTTCATAATATATTTTCAGTTTTCATTCACTCTTGAGTTATGCAAAGCCTAATTCTCTTTGTGACAAAATGGTATTCTTGTAGACAACAAGGTTCAAGACTGAACCAAAATTTTAAAACGCTTGTTTTAGAGGTGTTGATCCATCCTTGATAGTCTTTGTATTCTTGTTTGTTTGTGAATTAATTTTCATGGATGATAAAGAATATCTTGCAGAGTCAAATTGGTAGAAGTTTGTGGCAAGTTGATCCAAATTATAAATTCCAGTTTTGCATGATTGTCAGAGTCTTTTTGTATGGTGTTCATCGGTGATCTCTAAAGAAAACTTTGGTCCATGCCCTCACAGGGGTTTTGTAAAGAGAAAAACACTTTTGATGTCTCAGACTGAAATAAATCAGATTGCTATTATGTCTTATATATGTGTATTTATGACTTGGTTACTTTTCTCTTTTGATCTCCATGTTTACTTTTTGTAATCTGTGTATATTTCAAAAATTTATATAAACTTTATTTTATATTGCAATATTATTTTCATTAATAAATCAACCTCGGTCCTATTAGTTAATACTTACAGATTGGGAAAATTATTTTGAGGCTATAAAACACAGGCTGACATTCCCAACTATCTTGTCCTAGTGAGGCAAGATTCGAAAATGATTAAGTAAGGTAATGCATACCTTTTCCTCAACATACCTCAAATAAAAAATATATATCAGGAAAAGCATCCAAGGTTGAGTACCTACAAAAATGAGGTATGGGATCTTACTGATAATTTCTTCCTAGCTTTCAATGTATCCTTTGTTCCTAGAGAAGAAAATGCATTGGCAGACTCCCTAGTTGTTTCTTCTAGAAACTTTAATATTCCACTACCACCTAAACTTAAGTATGATGTAAAAGTAAAATATAGGCCTTCCATACCTGAAAATTTCAAACATTGGAAGTTATTTTAAGATGATCTTCAGATAAAAAGATTTCTACAAATAGTGGAATATTTTTTTTCATTTCACATTGACCAAGATCTAAATGATGAAAACAATTCTCATGTCAATAAATTCCTAAATAAAATTGTAGACCACAAGATTGTACAATTTCCTAGTAATCATATCCCAAAGGGATTGGTTCCTTTAGAGATATTATTTGATAGTAATGATATGGCTGTCAAAGTAAGAGGTTCAAATGCATATGTTGATGTGACATAATGCAATTTAGGTACTAATGAAAATGCCAAGTATGTCAAACTCTCTATTAGTCTATCATAAAAACAAATAAATGAGTATATCCAACTGCTAAAGGAATTTGATGATGTTTTTTCTTGGAACTATGATGATTTGAAAACTTATGAAACAAGCATTATTGAACACAAAATACCTTTGAAAGATGATACTAAACCTTTTAGAAAAACAATAAGACAAATCAATCCAATGGTGTTTCCCATCATGGAGAAGGAATTCAAAAAGTTTCTTGATTCTCATATCATCATACCTTTTAGGTACTATGAGTGCATAGCTAATCTTGTCCCTGTTAGGAAAAAGAATGGAGAAATCAGACTTTGTGTTGATTTCAGAAATTTAAACAGGTGTTCTAGGAAAGTGTTGGCAGCCAATTCACTTTTTTCTATTGTCTTATAAGCTGCCTACACCAATGATTTGCAAACATCAATTTTTCGTCGCAATTTTCAAATAAACGACACTTTTATTTTTCATGACATTTGCACATTTACCTTCGTTTTGTTTTCACGACTATAAGCGTGAAAACTTAATCTTTCGAAGTTGCATTGAAATCATTATTTGAACTTTCATTATCTTTCTTGTCAGTATGCCTATTGCGTTTACATTTCATTTATCGCTATGCAGTTTGCAAAAGCCCTTTCGATCTGTACTCATTGGATATTCTTGGGTTGATTTTGTGACATTGTCTCGCTAAGTTTGTGATGCATTGGCATTTGATTTTATGTGTTTTGATCTACTTGATCATTGGTTTCATGATAATATGTCGATGTTATGATTAAACCCTTGATATATTTCATTTGGTATGACACCTAGTTTCAAACATATTCGCACATCGGTTAAACTATTGATATGAGTTGATACATTGGCGCAGGGTTAAATATTTGATTTTGGTTTCAAATTGAATAATTGATGGTTTAAAACTTTGGCACAACGTTGATTACACGCGTTGGTTTATACACTTACCATTTGACTCATTAGTCAGCCGAGTGACATGACTGTTGAGTTATGTTATAATGGGTAGAATAGCTATAAGCCAACGGTTGTACTTTGGCAATAACTACTATGCATGGCAGAGATAAACTCCACCACCTTCACATGATGGCATTTATGTCTATCCCTTATTCATTGTTTACCTTTGTTAGCTCAGATTGCCCGACATGCATTTTACTCCTCTGTGTGCTATGACCCAAACCCTGAACTTACCGTGTGTTTGGCTCCATGGCACCAGTCATTCGAATCGAGCCAAACGGTAGCCAAGCCTTATTTTTATTTGACAATGCATGCAAAGACTTGGAGGAAAATGGGTGGCTCACCTTTGTATAGCGATTTGAGGGTTTTAATCTCTGTGTGGCACAACAGTTCTCCCTAAATTTCGATGGATGTAGAGCCAAGGTGGGTGACATCCAGTTGGAAATCGATGAGGGATTTATCAGTTCTGCTACAGGGTTACCTGCCACAGGTCAGCGTTGGTTCAAGAATTCGAAAGTAGAAGAGGTTCCATGGTCGTTGTTGTTTCTCTCGGGAAAAGTCACCTCTTGTGACAGAGGTATGCCCATATCTATGCTTAAACCACGATGGCACGACCTTTTGATAGTAGTTAAGCAGTTCGTGACCTGTGAAGGTCGATATGGACTCGTTTTTCTCTACCACCTGCGGTTGCTAATGAATTTTATAGGGTATTCGTTGAATATGCCTTTCTACTTTCAGCGCAGCTTATATAAAATGTTGAAAAGGTTTAAAAATGAGAAGGCCTATAGTAGCATGTTCCACCATGGGCTTATTAAACTTATCATTGTTCATCACTTGAGTTTACATGGTGATAGCTGGAGAGCTTTCGTCACTCGAAATGGTTTCGATGACACGGACCCTATACAGGTTGACAAGCCTGTAGTAAATGAAACCAAGGCCGGGCCACCTGTGCCCTTCCATATCCTATTGCCCTCTCCTAAGCCTTCGATCGACCCTCCTATTGACTTACCAGATGTTGGAAATGAGAAGGCCGAGATTATTAAAAACCCTGTAAGCAAAAATCCCAAGGAAAACCCTACTGCTAATGCCAAGGGTAAAAAGAATGCTTGGCTTATATCAAGGATGGCTAGAAACAAACCTAAACCCTCTGCTGAGTCAAACCCTATCGTCCTAAGTGATGATTCAGATTCTGACGTAGAATGTTTCTTAGCCAGTAAGTACCCTTACTCACAGGGTTTATGCCCCGAACCACCTTATGATTTCATGACAAATCTTCCTCCCTGCCTAAGGAACGACCCTAGCTACCCTGGTATCAAATTGCCTCGTGAAACCCTCAACAATGTGTCCAAACTCTCGCCTGTTCTTTCAAAAATCACACAGCCGTCATGTGACCAATGTGAGTTATGGTTGGAACGATACTACATTGACGTTCCCCTACTTCAATCTAAAATTCAATCGCTAGAAAGTCAATTTGCAAAATTGATCAGTCAAAGAGACTAGCTCCAAGCAACTGATAAAAAGCAGAAGACAACTGGCTCCATCCTTTTCAAGAATGTTGAATCGGCCACAGCCGTTATCAACTCCAAATTGTCGTGATCCAGCCATACAGGTATGAGTTTTGATATCTTTTTAGTTTTGTGAATGATCAAGGTTAATATAATAATTTGAATTCTGTTTTCAAATAGCTCTGTCATTCGGTGTTCATCCTATACATTGTTTTGCTTTGCTAAAAATAAATGGATTTTCGTTTTGATACATGATTTGGTCATTCCTAGTTTAGTTACCGGTAGATTTTTATTAGGATTTGAATGGTTCGATTGGATTTGATTTGATTGAGTTAACAAAACTGATGGATTGCTTTCAATTGAATTCGTTTCGCATCTACTCCGAACATGAGGTTTTTCATGCTCAATTTAGAATATGATCGTGTTTGGATTTGATTTCGTTATGGTTCATATGCCACGATTGGAAAGTGATTTCAATAAGTTTGATTGTTACGATCTTGTGATATGTCATGTGATCTTCTCATAACAGGAATACAACTCTGTTCGGTTTCAATTTGGAAGGAACTGCTTTGTTTCATATGAAAACAATGCTCTCAGTTAAGCATGTGCAAATGCGCCCAAATCATCGAACGGTTTTGGATTCGTAATGATTATGTTAAAACCTTTTATGTTCGATTCACTCTTATTCTGATTGGATTATCCCATACCTTGAGTTGGCAAGATTGCTTTATGAGATGGATTCGTGTTTTAATTGTTGCTCTGTTTGATTTGTAAAAACAAATTGATCAACATTCATGATTTTTGTCAAATCCGATTATAATTCATTGTCAAATGAACGATTTTGATCAAAGTCAATTGATCTTGTCTGCCCAATTTGCAATAAAAAATTACGAATTATGTTGCCAATCAATTGATCCTATTATGATTTTATTTGAGTTTATTTTCACGCCAGTTTGAATTGATCTATTTGTGGCATGAATCGTTTGTTGTGTCAACACAGTTATAACGATTTGAAATTGATTTTGTCGGATTCATATCTCCTGTTGATAAGGTAGCATAACAATTGCTTGTAATTTGTTTTCATTATGTTGATTCTTATTTGATATGAAACGATTGCATTGTTGTTCCATATAATTTTGTCACCCGACTTTGTGGTAACGAACAAAACAGAGTACGCCTATCTCTGTGGTCTTTTAATTGATTTGGATCATGTTTGATTTCGAATGGTATAACAACTTCAAATTGAATGATTCATTTTCAAACAACTATTGGATGTTAATTGAATTTTATATTAAAAAAAATAAAAAAATTTAATCGATTTTGATGCTAATTCTGTGTCTTATTTAGACCAGCTACAAAATCGCAAGATTCTGTAGCTAGTCTATATGATTAGATTTTTATCATTTTGTTAATAAAGAATCCTTCTAACTTGTTCATTTTTGGCCCTTTTCAGGTAAATTTGAATTGAATGGGACATGTTGGACAGGCTAGCGGAATATTTGTGTATCTTAGTTTTACTTTAGATTCTTAGTTTAGTTAAACTTGGGATATCTTCCCAGATTTTATGTAAATAGTTTGATAATTTCCATAGGGAGGTTTTACCCTGTGGAAAAACTTATAAATACTTATTATTTTTGTAATAAGGATCATCCTCACTTGTGGGAGAACCAGGCTATGGATTTCTAATACAAACTAAGACAGAAGTTGATGTTCTACTATAGCTTTCTCTTTCACAATATCAATCTTTTGTTTCATGTTTATGTTTATCAATTTGCATTTGATTAGTGACTACTTTAGCTATCACAGTCTTTTGCAGAATGATATGAATTAATTAATATGATCTATGTCTGATTTCTTTCAACATTTAAAAACACAACAATCACTTGGTTCAGTTTATGAATGACAGATTTCTCTTCTTCATCAATTGAATTATTTTGTATAAGTCTTTGCATACAGGTTTATCTAATTGCAGAGATTTATAAATCATATGATTGTTGTGATTTTTATGTCTTGTTTGTCCTGTAATTACATTTGAAGAGCATTGCAGCTATCATTTACGAGAATCTCCTGGACTATTCGGTGTGGGTTTCCTCCCTTCGATCAGCTGAGAAAATCATCATACACAAGGAAAATCTGGAGCGTTTCTCCATGTCAGTTTGTCATTTATTTTCGTTAATTTGTTTAGTATAATTCAAGTAGTTTGATTAGATATATTTGTAGTCTAGATTATTGATTTAGTTTAGTTAGTTTTTTGTTTTATTTCTTGTTCATAAAAATATAAAATCGACAAAAAATACATCTCTCTGTCTTAGGACAGAATATTAATTAGTTTTTCAGGTTTTATATAAATCTGTAAATTGTGGATATTGTACATTTTGTGAATAAGTTATATTTTGGTTAGTAGTTAGAGTTAGTATAGTATTAGTTAGTAGTTTGTATATATAGGATAATTAGATTAGTTTATTAGTTTGTTTTATTTATTTTTAGTTAGATTAGTTTAGTTTGTTTTATTTCTTTTTAGTTATATTAGTTTAGTTTGTTTTATTTAGTTTTAGTTAGATTAGTTATTGTAGATTAGTTTTCTTTTTGTTTTCTTAGGACCTTAGATCGGCTAATGGAGCCGCTAAACCCGTCAGGGTGGTTCATCCCAAACGGCTTGGGTTATTAGACAACCCCGGACCAGTTCCACTCTCTCAGTTGACGGACGGTCGATTTCGCCCGTCAACAGAAAGATAACTATCCCTTGCCCAATATGGAACATATTTTGCAAAGGGTGATTAACTCGGCAAGGATGTCCATGATTGATGCATTTTTAGGCTAGAATGAGATTTTTGTTTTTCCAGACGACAGGAAGAAGACAACTTTTACCACTCTTTGGGGTACATTCATGTATGCCAAGATTCCCTTTGGTCTCACAAATGCAGAGGAAACCTTTCAGCGTGCAATGGATATTGCTTTTATCAGAGAAAAGGATAAATTTGTGGTGATTTACTTGGATGAAATCACAGTGTTTTCAAAATATGATGAAGAGAACTATCAACAGTTGAAGAAGGTGTTCCTTAAATGAATAAAAATTGGATTTTCACTCAATCCCAAGAAGTCTCTTTTTTCTATGAAGGAAGGTAAGTTTTGGGGGAACATTGTCTCAGCAGAAGGGATAAAAATTGACCCAAGTAGAGTGGAGGTCATCAAGACTCTATCTCTCCCTAGGTCCAAGAAATCCTGGGTAGGATAAACTTCTTAATAAGATTCATTTTTAATTTTTTTGAGTTTCTTAAGTTTATCACATCCTTGTTGAGAAAGGAAAATGAGGACACTTGAATCTAGAAATTATTTTGATCAAATTCAACAAACACTGACTGAGGCTCATGTTCTTATCAGCCCTTATTATTCAAGAGAATTTATGATATTTTATTTTTCCTCACATGACACATTGGTTTTTGTCCTCCTTCAAAAACAATTAGATGAGATGGAATAACCTATTTTGTTTTTTGTCAGGGCTTTGAGAGATGCTCAAATCATGTATGACATCATGTAAAAGAAAGCTTATGCTTTGGTTAAAGATCTCAAGGATTTCAGAGTATATGTTATGCATTCTAGGATTATTTCTTATGTCCCATCAGCCTCTGTTAAAGATATTCTTATCCATCCTGACATTGGTGGAAAGTGGATCCAAAAAAATTTGGAATTTGACCTTGAAATGATACCTACCAAGCTGGTGAAAGGGAAACATCTAGCTATATGCTAGCTAAATCGAATTCTAAGGAACTTGGGGTTAATTTCATGAATGGAGATTTTGTATATCAGCGGACTGATATTGCTAGCAGCAGTTCACAAATCAGTCCCAAATTGACAAAGTGTAATTGGTACAGGGACCTTATCCATTTCTTGTAGACATTGCAACCCCCATCTAGACTTGAGAAGACCAAGGTGAGGGTTTTAAATCTTAAATAAATCAAATACTGCATTGTTGATCATGTTTTGTATTGGAAGGATCCTATTGGGGTTCTTCTAAGATATTTGGACCCAGATGAGGCAAAGAAAACCATTTCTGACTTTCATGATAACTTACGTGGAGGCCATCATTTTTGGAGAACCACAACATATACAATAATCATATTTGGGTACATTTGGCCTAATTTATTCACTGATGTCTATGAAAATATTAGGGCTTGTGATAAATGTCATAAATTCTTAGGCAAGCAACAGTTAAAATATTTTCCTCTAAAGCCCATAATGGTATCTGATCCTTTCCAACAATTGGGATTACATTTCATCGGAGAGATCCATCCAGCTTCAAGTGGTCAACATCATTGGATCTCGACTACCACTATTTATTTCACCAAGTGAATAGAAGCCACTCCTACAAGAAATGCAACTCATAAAGTAGTCATTAGTTTCATGGAAGACATTGTATAAAGGTTTGGATGTTCTAACAAGATTATGAATGACAATACTGTAGCTTTTAAAGATGAGCCTCTGGTCAAGTTCTGTGAAAATTTTGGAATCCAATTTATTCATTGTACTCCTTATTACCCTCAGGGTAATGGCTTGGCAGATTCCTCTAACAAAAGTATAGTAAAAATCATCAAAATATTGTTGGAGGATAAAAAAAATTCTTTGGATTCAAATCCAAAGTTTTCTCTATGGGAAGATAAAGTAACTACCAAAAGATCAATTGGTACTACTCTATTTCAGTTGGTCTATGGGGCTGATGTTTTTTTCACTTTCTCAACTTGCATTACCTATGGCAAGGTTTTTTCAAGAACAACAAGGAGAGCCTGATCGTATGATCAGGAGGATGCATCAGCTAGTGGAGGTACAATAGACTAGGGAGAATCTCTTTGAAAAAGCATAGAGCCATTAGCAGAAGATCAAACAAGCTTTTGACAAGAAGGTAAAGAAAGAAGATTTCTAGCTGGGAGACATGGTGCTCAAATGGGATGCACAAAGGAAAGACAAGAGTAAAAATGGTAAATTTGAAGCCTTATGGTTTGGTCCTTTCAATATTTTTGAAGTTTTTCAAAATAACACTTATAAATCGCAGAACTTGGAAGACTCTAAACTTTCTGGTGGCCTGGTTAATGGGGATTTTCTGAAGAAACACTTTTCCTCAAGCCATAAGTGGTTTTTCTTTTCATTGTAAATATCAATTTTTGTTTGTTTGTTTTTCTTTTTTAATAATGACTCCATAGCCCTTGGATAAGACACTGAAACTGCTTGTTCTTGGAAGCTCACATGGAGCATGACATCCTCTGTGGAGCCAATGTTATCACATAGAATTGCAAGGGTAAAGAAGTCTTTTATATTTTTATTTTGAGTCATAGGTGTTCATTAAGTTATAGGTTTTATGTCCCTTCTCCATAGTCATTTTTTTTTTTTGGGTATGAATAAGTTATGGTTAGTTTGGATTTGGTCTAAAGAGTCATTGGGTCATGACTTTCTCTCATAAATGTTAGATAATCACCTTCATAAGTAACACATTTTAAAATTATCCATCATCACCCCGACATGTCACTTTATCCATGTTGTACGCTGACCCATCCTTTTTTCACCTTTACCCATTAAGATGTCAAATCAAATCTGATATGTACGTTGCCAACTCACTAGGAGAGTTTGTAGTTCTTTCAAAGGTACATATTGCATTCATAGCCATCACTTCATTTATGGTTCATGTAAATTTAAGATCTCCTTATTTTCAGGGATGATTTTTAAACCAATATCTAGGGATTATTTCATGAATGATTTTAACTATTTTCTCCAAGTGTACAAATCATTTTTCATCTCAGTGTTGTGAATTGGAGTTATAGATAGGTGTTATGAAATCGACGTTGTGAACTGGCTCGAGAAGGAGATTTGTAGGTTAGGCTACTTGCAGACACCATTGTTTAACCTCAAATAAACCAGCTTCCAATTCAAGGTCACTAGGTACTCCATGAGTACTTTCTCCCTATTTTAAGGACATGAAAGGTTTATTAGTTTTTTTTTCCTTGTGGGCCTTGCGAGTTGGTTACAGACACTGCAAAATGTCTAATTTATTTGTTTTCAAGCACCCAAACCCTTTTTATATAGTTTGAAACTTTCTCATTAAGCCTGATGCATCCCTGGGTTAAGGCCACCTTTTCCCACCATCCATTTCGCTTGCTTTGCTTACTTTTCCCAAGTGTTGCAAAACCCTGTTTTGGCACTGTGAACTCTATACAACAATCCTTGCACTACAAACCCTCTCTTCCAACACCTTTTACAAAATTGTCTCCTGCAAGGTCAACCAATTCAATTACACTCCTATTCAATATGCACTATGAAATTAGTCACCTGTGGAAGTCAACCTGAGTTTTGCAAAAGAGTAGTATGGATGTGAACAAGTTTGAGGTTGATAAGACCTGTTTTGTAAAGTTCTATTATGATATCCTTCATGATATTTCTTTTTTTTTAACAATATTTCCACTCATCTTCTTGATTGAAAGATACCTTGTCCTATTCCTGGAGTTCAAATGAGTTGAGAAACACAAAAGTTTTACACAAAACTAGCCTATTGGGAAAGTTGATCCATTAAAAACCTAACCCTCTGTTCTCCATGTCCCATCTCTAACCATCATTAAATCTTGTGGCAAGGTTTTTCTGCAATCATCTTTAATGGATACCCCACAACAAAGGAAGGCTCACAAAGGAGGGGAAATTGTGAGAACAGAGCCCTACAACATGCAATTTTTTCATTTTGAACCCTTGATCAGGGAAGTTCTCCAAAGAGTAGGATGCATTAATTTTCTTCAAAAAATGCAGAGGGGGCACCCAAAGGTGGCAAGGGAGTTTTCCCTCAATTTTTATGGGACCAAAAATAAGGTTGGGACATTGGAGTTTGAGGTATCTGAATTATCCATCTCAACAACAATTGAGATACCTAACACTGGTGAGAGATGGTTCAAGTCAATGACCATGAATGCTTCCTTTTCAAAGGAATTCCTCAAACAAGAATACAAAGGAGACAAATTGTCAAAGGGTGTGCCCATAAATCATACGTTGGAGGGATTTGATAAGATGTTGAAGGTGATTCAAAGATACGTGACCTGTGAAGGAATATTCAACATGACATATCAGTACCATATAAGGCTACTACTACACTTCACGGGTGAATATGCCATGAATCTCCCTTTCTACTTGTTTAGAAGTATTGGAAAAATGTCTGATAGGGTCCAAGCCAAATCAAAAGTAGTTGATACAAGTGTCTTCCATTCAGGTCTTATAAATATGTTAGTGATGGAGGAATTGAGAAAGAAAAACATGGATTGGGAAGAATTTATTACCTCTTCACACTTCCAGCTAAGCATTTCTCCCACTCCACAGTCTAAAATTCAAATCCCTCTTCATATTGACAAGACTGTAAATTCAAAAGTGAACAAGAAAAGGAATAAGCCGAAGACTATTAGAGGTGATAAAGCAACTAAGGATCATAAAGGAGGAAGACCTTCATAGTATTCATAGAGAGAATATTCACCTATGCTAGATCCCATTCCAATAGAGGTTCCTTCAACTAAATCTACAAGTTGTAAAGGAAGGAAGCCGGTGTTTCCTTTACCCATCGCAGTTGACAAGGTCAAAGCTAGGAGGCCTCTTACCAGAGTAGTATCCAAACAAGAGATCCCTGTGAAAGAGGATGAAGTAAGAGATTCATCCTATAGGAAAGATAAATCTATAGATACTAGGAATCCAGTTGAAATCATTGACACTGCCACTCCTCAAAAGGAGAGAAATCATACCTTTAAGTGGATTAACACACAACTTAAAGAGGCGAGGGATGAAATTGATGAAATAAAAAAGGGTGAGTTGGTTGAAAACAAGATCTTAATAGAATCATGGGAATGTATCATGAAACTATTAACAAGTCTAGATTTATAGCTAAAAGGTTTCGAACCCTCCATAGGAAGCTCATAAACTTATACATACAAAACAAAGCATACTAGGCTCATATCAGAAGGATAAAGATGGAGCTACAACATTTCAAAGAGGAGTTGGAAAAGAAGAATCTAGATATGTTAGATAAATTTCCCACTAAGAGGAGCTCCAGAGTCACAAAATGAATAATATGAACACCTTACCTCATATCAATTTTGATAGTTTCATGTTTTTGTATTTTGCAATTTTGAGGATGGTCATGTTTGATAAATCATGTTCAGCTAAGGGTGTGTTATATTCTTAGTCATATATCATCATCATATGCTATTATAGTAGTTGGTGGAACTGGGAGTGGTTTTTGGAATTTTTTGAGGCATTTTCAAATGAAATGAGAAGCTACAGGAAAGTTCGCAGTGTCTGGCACTACGAACTGTGTTGTGAACTCTTGTTTTGGATATTTTTAAGGAAATAGGAGCTTCCAGATGGTCAAATTAATGCATGAAACTTGTATGAGAGACAATTCTAAGATGAGAATCCACCTGTATAAGGAATAATGTGCTCAAATGGACAATTCATCAACAATAAAGAAATGTTAAGGGTGTTGCCAACATTATCCTAGTTTTTAGCATTTTAGTTATTTTTTATTATCCACCGGTTTCCACACTTCATTGAGGGGACATGGATTCTAGGATAAGAAAATTATTTGAATTGTAAAGATGTCATTGACAGTCTGGACTAGAAAATAAACATTGTATCTCAATTAGAAGGTTTGAAGGATTGTAATGATACTCATATTTTTGAGATTGTGAAGGTAACATAGACAAATCTGATTTTATGTACCAGGCCTAAGACTTTTTGGCTAATATAAATTAGTATTTTCCTTTTATCATATTATTTATGTCTTCTTCATATTTGCATCTGATGAAGGTTTCAATTGATCTATTGTATATGCATTACAGTGAAGGATTTGTTGTGATGTTGCTCATATTTTCATCAGAGTTTCCCTTTTCATTTAAGATGTTCTTGTTTCAGAAGTTTTTCTTCCTATATGTATTAGTATTACCTAATGTAAATGGTAGATATATTTCACTTTTCTTACTGAAGTATTCCTCCTATTCATCTGATTCTATAAACCCTGATCCAAGTTATTCAAAACCTCATTTTATAGTGCATCTTATCTAGAACTTAGTGTCATTGACATTGTTTTACTGAGTTTTGTTTATCCATTCCCCACCTTAACATAAAAAAATATTTTAAACCTACTGATGGGTGTTGATCCTACACTTTAGAAGTGAAAGTGTGACTTTCAGTGCTAACACGGTGGGGGTCACATCCCTCCTCCGTCCTCTTCACTCGGAGGCACTTTCTAGAGGTCGATCGGGCTTAATACAAACTCTATTTTGTTTAGTGGAGGAATTCTTAGACCTCAATCCTACATGAATCTTGTGCTATCTATTATCACTGAAATTTAGATGCATCATTGCACACAAATGGTTAAATAAACAGAACAATTCCAACAACAATTAGTTCATCTACAACAATGAAATACATTCCAAAGGAAAACAACTATACAATTAGGTCAAAAATTGACATGCGCAAATTCACCAAAAGAAGCATGCGAAAAATGTGCAGTGTGTGCGGGCCAACAAAGCCCTTAGAGTGCACAATGCACCAAGTGCACGACTGTGTATGAGAAAATTCATGCACTTCTATGAATGATGAATTTATGGATCTTGTCAGGCCCCCAACCACTTATGGACCAGCTCCCACCCTGATTTGACCTTCATATCTAAGAGGAATCTGAATGGGGGGTTGTTCAAGGACTAGAGGGTGCCCTAAAAGGCCCCTTGTTCACACCAAGAAACAATTACATTTTTCCTTGAAGAATTTCTATAAATAAGAGCCATGGGTGCACTAAGAAACCAAGATATTCTTAGTATTGTTATGCTACCAAGAATTATCCCTTGAGAATCCTCTTTTCTCTTTGGATCCTTCAAGCACCATTGCAATAGGCCATTCCACTCACCTCTTGAGGGAATAGGCATTGATTTTATTCACCATTTTCCATTTTTCTTCCATTGTAAAAAGAGATATCCATTAGGGAACTCAATATCCCTCCGAAGAAGGAAGAGGGTACTCATAAGTCCTTATTTTTCTCTATGGTGTTTTTCCTACTAATATAGTTATCAATTGGTAGCAATGTGTTGGTCATTTGATTGATTTCATGGTTCCAAGTTTCTTATGCTTTCTATCATTCATTTCTTAGTTGTTTTAGTTTGTTTATTTGTTTATTACATGTGTTTGTCTTGTTTAACCCACTCACAAATGTATGCCTTGTCTAGCAGGCTCATCTAGACATGCAAGCGTTGTTTTTTTCCTCGCCCAAGTGGCAAAACCAAAAAAACAGATTGGCGACTATACTGGGATTTCGGTATCAAATTCACCCTATTTAAGCTTAGAGAGCACTTATTTTTAATCAATTTGTCTTGCAGGTACCAAAACCGGCCTAGCCCAACCTGTCAAAGGAAAAATTATGAGCTGGAGGAGGAGTATTTCACTCAACAATCCCCCCCAACACGTAACAGGAAGTGTGTGGATTTTCCTACCCACAAATACGCATTCGGTGCACTATGCACACCATAAAATTCTTTGATCTATGCATTGTATGCCCTTTGTGCACCTGTCATAATTGTAACCTGTGTACATATCCAATTTTTCAAAATTTTAAGGATTTTTATGATGATTTGAAGGACCCTAGCCTTCATATTTTTTCTTTCATACACTTTGTAAAGACAACTGCGCTCCACTTAGATTCCTTTACCATATAAAAGGTTAGCTAACATAGGCACTTAGAGGTAAAAATAATCAATATTCTCCTCTTTTTCCTTAGTTTCCACATGGACGACTTATTTGGATTGTAAAATTTTAAAGTTGAGGTTATTGCTTTCACACATAAAAAACTTAAATTGGGACTAGAAGTTAACTTTGAACCTTGATTATTCTCTTCGCTCGCACCCTAGAGTGATATTGAGAATCAAAAAGGTGGTTAAAGGGACATTTCATCTCCCTTAATTAAAAATCTTTTAGGAGAGGAAAAATCCCCCCTAGGGTTCCTCTTAGTTTTTTGAAATCATCTTGAAGTTGTAAGGGCCCATACATGCCCACATGTTACAAACTTAGGATAGTTTCTTGAAATTGCTTTCTTATTTTACATCACAATTTAGGGAAGTTTAAATATCAAAGAAACGAGCCCATACATGCCCACATGCTTGCAATCTAGTATAGTTTCAAGGCTTTCTTAGTGTAAACAACATTTAGGGAGTTTGACGGATTTGTAACAGACCCATATGTCCACATGCTAGTTATTTAAGTGTTTTAAAATTCCGCAAGGTTGTACCAATGACACTTAGTAACATAGGTAGCAACGATTTGTAAGGACCACAAGAAGTCCACATGTTACAATATCACACCTAACTTATTAAAATTTGGAACACTTTTTCACTTTCTTTCACACAAAGTCACTCCTCACTCACATGATTTCCATTTCGAGTTGTGGAGGTTGAAGTAGGTTTTCTCCAAAGGAATTTTGAAACGTCCCACTACTTGTTTGGAAATTATCCACACCCACTTAATTCAAATGAGATTAGTTCACAACCCCATTCTCTCAGCCCACCACATCTAAAATTTTTCTAAAAACCCACTAAGTTTTCCTCCATAGGAGAGGCCAAAAGAATTTTCTTAGTCTAGTTAGGATCTCGGGGGTAGACATCCAAATAAATCACCATTATCTGGTTCTCACATTTTCAAACATTAGAAGTTGAAAAATAAGAAACCTACACCATAATGCAGGGAGATATCTGTGAAGGGTTGAAGGCATAGGTCCAGTTGTTCTGTGCGCCCCCCATTGAGTCACCCAACTCTTGGAAGAGATCCAACCCATGACCCATTTCTAAGGCCAAAAATCTAAATGTCACACTTTGACCGAGGTACCTAGTGACCAAACTTAGGACATCTACCCAAGTGGCAATTGTGGGTTGCACTTGCACCTTGATCTTATTTTGTGTGGCTATTGGGAAATATCGCCAAATCTTTCAGGATATGCACCCTCTACCCCTCATTATAACTGATTATTTCAACCTTCACTAGTTCCTCTTTTAGTGGCTTCAAAACCCATTTTTGAGTGTTTTTGGAAGGCAAGTGCTATTTTAGAGGAAGAACTATACGTATTTTAGGACACAAGCATTTTCTTTTATTTCATCCCCCATGCAGACAAAATCCACCCACTCACATGTTTTCTTATTTACAATTTATTTATGTATGATTCTCATTTGATTACATGTAATTGTGAGTTGTACTATCTTGTGAAGGTCCAAATTATACAAATCTCTTGTTCATTTATTTATCTCATCACCATTTACACACATTCACTTTTCTAGTCGGACACCATAGGGGACCCACATAATCCTCGCCGTTCTATACGCTTGCAAAATATTCCTCCTATCCTAGGAGGATTCCCTAGTCTTGCCAACTCACTGATTCAACCATTTCACACCCCCGTGAGTGCTACTATTTTTTCATTATCTCTACCTAGTTCCACTTTGCTTGGGTCCAATTCCCAAGGCCATCCATCCACTAGTTCTCCTTCACAAGGAGGCGGGGGGGGGGGAATTCTTCTCAAGGAAGAAGTACAACCCCACCAAATCCCTCTCAAGGGTCAGGTCCACTACTTTCACATAATGGCTATAACTAATCCTCCACCAAATCCCCCTACCCATACTTGGAATCTCTCAACATTCCTGATTTGACCAAACTCATGAATGATCCCATTTTACATAACACCACATGGTCCAATATGCCTACCAAACTACCTTCAGATATTCCAAAATTTAGAGGAAAATTGAGGGAATATACCTCCAACCATGTTATGACCTTCCACTTATGGTTCTCTTCAAACAACATCATGGATGACTCCAACCGCTTAAGTTTATTTTAAATAACACTCACTAGACCATCAACCAAATGGTATGTGGATGAAAAATCAAGGTCCCATGCGACTTTTGAATCCTTGGCCAAGGCCTTTTTGGCCTTTTCTCAACTACCAGTTCATCATGACACTGGCTTAGAACTGCTCTCTGAGTGCAAACAAACCACAACTATCCATATTTCTAACCACATCCACGAATGGTGTTGGTGATGTAGTTTGTGTAAAGAAGAAACCACCAAAGAATAATGCCTCAATTGGTTTCTCAAGTCACATGTATTTGTGCTTGCCAAAGATGTAGCCTCCACTTTTCCTCAATCATAAGAAGAAGCCATCAACAAGGCCCAAACTTTCGATCTTATCTATGCTCAATGAGGTTACTTATACACAGTGTTACCTGATGCACCCAAACCCATACCATTTGGCTAGGACAAACGCGGGATGTCCCATGCTATAGATGGGTTGATTGGTTCCACAACACATCATAACCCCTATAGCTAAATAACACCTATTTATGGTGCACCTCGATATCCACAACCATATGAAAGGCCATCTTATTACCCTCCTCCCCCTTACCAACAATCATATCCTGTTGCTCGCCCCCCACCCATGAGTGGACCCTCATCATTACCCATGATGCATCCAACCTCTCAACCAAGTTTGAGTTCACCTTCTACCTTAGAATATAACCTGGACACTAGTGAAAGAGATTCACCTTCCTATGCACCCTATGTATCGTTTCCACAAAACAATATGTACTTTCCATTTCCTAGTCCTCCACAACTATTTGTTCCTCCACTAGGACACCCACATGTCGTCGTTAACTTTGTTCAGTCCTCTCCCATTCAATAGATTTAGGATTTTGAATATTTGAATGCAGAAAATATGTCCCATCAGTGGAAAGGTGATTGCAATATCCTCCTCACCAGCGAAAAGGTGATTCTCCTACAAATGTGTGGTCTTCAATACGACACTCCTCGTGAATCTACTCCAACCACCTTGGAAGCATATCTAGCTATATCTGGACAACCCTTGATGATTCCATGCCCTAATATTGAACCTACCATTTGTATACCTCGAATTATATTGCGACAAAATGTCAATAACCCTCAGGCTAGGGAAGCACATAATTATCGCCTAGTTGACAACTTAGCACAATCTCATGTCATCATGTTGGTATTGGAGGTCCTCCAAATGTGTCCAACTCAAATAAAATCATTTATTTCCTCCTTGGGGGAATTTGACCCAGTTGATACTAGACTCATCACATTTGATCTAGATAGCGAAGAACCACGCCTCCTCGCCTGGTAGCTTTCTAGATACCAATAAAGATTCGGAACATCACAATTCATCGATGTATCATCAATTAAGGTGCATCCACATGCATCATGTCCAAAGTAGTATGGAAAAAAAATTGGCTCCCCTGAGCTAGTACCATCTGCCATCACCTTGCGAGGCTATGATGGTCGACCATCCTCCCCTGAAGGGCTCTTCCAAAATTTCCCCATCGAACTTGGGGGAAAAACCATCCTCATAAACATTGAAGTTATCAATGCCCCTCTTGATTATAATATATTTTTTGGACGTAGCTACATGTACGCTATGAAGGCAGTAGCCTCTTCTTTGTTTCAAACATTGATGTTCCCCCACAACGGGAAAATCGTCACCATCAACCAAATTACACATTATGAGCCTAACCATTCCGCCAACATCAATAACATTCTTCCTCTTGTCTGCACTTGCTCATATGATTATTCTCTCATTGACATGGGTCCTAGAATTTTCAGGGACCCATCCTTGATGGGGGCATACCATGGAGCACCACCTCTCCTACACCCTTCAGCACAAGTGTGTACAGTATCTTCTAATGGAACCAATATTGGAGAAACTATCCCTCCCACTAAGGCCTCTCCACAACTCGACGTTCCACTAGTTGAAAACCTATTACCTTAAGAATTCCTTGAGAACCCTGCTGCACCACTTATTCCTGATTTTCTCCTCCTCCAAGGGAATCCCTATGCATATTCTAGTACTAGCTCCTGCTGCACCACCCACACCCCAAACTCCTGACACCTCTGCCATTGTTGGGGGTAGATGAAAGAAGAAATATCCCACTGCTCCACTTCCTCCCCGATTTCAACCTCCTTGTGCACTATGTGAAAGAGAGGTACACCCCACCAATAGATGTCCTAATATTCCTGAGTTACTCAATCTGTTCTAACTCCCCCAAGAAACCACATTGCTTGCTTCTTCACCAAGCATGTATAGTACAACTACTGTGTCCTCCACTGCAGGCAGTAAAGGATTGCGAACCAAATTTGCTTGTGCCATCTATTCATAATATGGCCACTACACTCATCATTGCCCAACGTTACCTCAATTCCTCTAGAAACTAGCTACAATAAAACAAAAATCTCGGCCAGATCCCTCTGCACTACCCCTTAGTGATGCTCACATCCTTGACATTCCTTATGTCTCTTCATCAGTCCCTGAGTGGATGAGATGTACTTGCACTCTCTATGATTCACTTTCTCATTTCACATACTAGTTTCCTTTGATCATTGCATACCACGGTCGTCATTCAACCCCTATTCAACCACATCTGACCACTTCACCACTTGTAATGTACTCTCTAGATACTATCAATATCACCTCCCATGAGACTGAGTTGCTTCCCATCCCCCCATGGTTCACATCTCGAATGTTTGAGGATATTCCCCCGAATTGTCCCAATTCTCTAGTAAATTTCCCACTGGAGATCTTTCCCCCCACCAAAGTGTATCACCCATAGTATCTTGACATCTCATTTATGTCAAGTGAGCCATCACATCATGTATGAAATATACCCTCTACGTCCTTTCCACTTGATGAAAATAAAACTTTGACAGCCCCCCCTATCACCTCCTCGAATCCCCTGTATTCTCGCATTTTCCACTGCGACGAATATATCATGGAGGAAATCACTACCCCTGATTTCCCATGGAAATTTCTCCATAACCAAGAAATTTTTCTCTCACAGGAGGCCTTTCACCCTTCAATCCAAGCCTCCATATTTTTAATAGAAACCAAGTACTTTATTCCTTCAGGGAATATAGGTTGTCTCAACAACCCTATCCCTTCCCCAGATGATTTTGAAGAAGGAAAAATGGCCAATATTTCCCCCATTGTCAAAATTGACATTTCCATCTGATGTAGGAGCATCTCTCCCAAGCCAGTCATGCACCAGCCAGCCAGGCCCCTCAGTGCATTCAAGGAAGAGAGGCACCGACCCTCTCATATTTTTAAATTGAATTAAAGGCATTTAATATTGTAAGGTTGTTAGATCCAAAAGGTCGTGCTTATACGTAGGCTTTAGATGTAGATAGCCTTTAATGGTTGTAAGGTTGAATCTAGCTCCGATATAGACTAGACAACCCATTCAATGTAAATTTAAATGTAATTGAATAGGGTAGGTAGCTTGGAGGGAAGATCTCAAAGATCCCCCTCATGTAAAAAGATCTTGGATCTTATGTTAGTGTGTGTACATAGAGGAGAGAAGGAGTCGAGACTCTGTCAAAGTCTGAGCTCAAGAACACTTTGTAAACTGAGAAATTTATATTAAAACAATCAGAGCAGTTTTTCCTGCATGTTATTCTATGTATGATGAATGTCTTCATGTGTGTATTGATGATATGCTATAGATGCATGTTAGGTATGCATTTGTAGGATAGATAGGTTCTGCTATCTGTGGGTTCTTTGATTTCAGGTTTGGAGTTCTTTGAGGCTTCATGCCAAGAGGGCGTTATAGAACACTGCAGGTTCTGATAGTCAGTGCTTAGGGAGCACTTCCAATTCTGTGGAATTTGGACAAGGACATGCTAGGAGGGCACACCAACTGAAATCATTGACTCAGAGGAAGACCTAAGGTTTTTGAATACCTTGGAGGTGAGACTCTGTAGAGGAGGACATAGTAGAAGACAAAATCCCTGAGGAGTTTTGTAGGTCTCTACCAAGAGGGAATTGAGTAGGTGCATAGAGTGCATAGAGGAACTCTGTTCAGTTCAAGAGGAAGATAGAACTACTAAGGGTTCTATAGAGCTCTTCCAGGAGGCAATTGAGCACAGACACAGAGTGTTGAGGAGGAACTCTATTGTGAGTTCATAGAGAAACAAAATCACTGAGGATTTTGGACACTCTGCCAGGAGGGCATTGAGTAGGTGCCAGAGCACACAGAGAGAACTCTTTGAGTTCAGA
>SNQJ01S0071644.1:0-20332 GCA_010110895.2 Picea sitchensis | reverse complement strand
ATTAGCTATTGAATATATTATTTGCTTTCACTTTGGTTGGTTTGTGTTGTTTTGATCTTGACTGCACGAGAGCGCTGGAGCGAAGCAGGAGCAACAAAGATTAAGGAAGCGATTACAAGGTATGTCTCTTATTCTCACTTCCAGTTTAATTCAATAGTTAGATCTAGGGAAAGCGATATATTCTGTCCTGTTTTGTTCTAGATCCAGGTGGATCTAGGGAGATCGGTTTGTGTCCGCACTTATGGATTTATCCAATAACAATGAAGATAATGTATTAGCCTCCTCTGAGCAGAAGATTTGATGAGAAACTCCAAATGACTCTCATCTGTAATGCAGTGGGAAATAAGATTTTTTGAGTGGACGTGCATGTGGACGAGCATGGGTGAGCGTGATCCCAATGGCTGAGCACTAGTAAAGAAGTGGTTCTTTTGTGTAATGCAGTGAACCAGGTATATGGAAATCCCTATGGATGTGCCTCTAGCGGATGAGCACTAGTGGGTGTATAAGATCCCTTGCTATATTGTTCAAGAGCCAGACCTGCCTATAACCCTAATTGTAATGTAAAGGGTACAGGTCGGCCCCGCCTTAATGTGACTGGTAATTAATGTAAAAGATAATTAATATGGTTAATATTAATTATATTATAATCTAATGANATATATTCTGTCCTATTTTGTTCTAGATCCAGGCGGATCTAGGGAGATCGGTTTGTGTCCGCACTTACGGATTTATCCAATAACAAGAAGCCTAGGATAACTTGATGCCTCCTGAGGTTCCTGAGGAGGTTTTTGAACAAGAGATAGTTCAAGAAGAAGAATCTTCTCCGAACATTTTTGGACACTTCTCGGATAGCATTTTTCAAGATAACTTTGAGACAGTACATCCCTACAATACTAGGAGTAAGACAGTAAACAAACCTTCTTCCGAAAACACTACGACTTTGCCCCCAAAGCAATCTAAACCAGCTAAGACTAAACAGAGTCATGTAAACCCCAACTTAGATTATGATTTAGTTGAATATCTAAAAAAGTTAAGGGCCAACATTTTTGTTTATGAATTATTAAAATTTCCATTTCTGCTACAAAAAATGTTACAGAATATCGCAGAGAATAGAAAAAATGGTAATTCAAGCAGTAACAAGGTTGTACATAACAAAGTTCCTCAGAAGACTTCCGCTAAGAATAATCTTGATCCTCACGATAAAGGAATCCTTCCTGTAAATAATGTAACAAATGTAGATAAACTAGCTTTAGAGACTGCGAGTAAAAATACACAAGCTTCCACCCTTAATACTCGCATAAATGTACCTCCATTTTTGTTAACTTTCGAAATCTTTAATAGAAATGTGCACAATTGTATATTAGACTTAGGAGCATCATCCAATGTGATGCCATGGTCTGTGTGTCAGAAGATTAACGCTGAAGTTGAACCATCCACTTTAAAAATCATCCAACTTGATCGAACTAGTGTCAAAGTCATAGGAGAATTAAGGAATGTGCTTATAAGATTATCGTCTAACCCCAAAGTTCATCAGGTGATTGATATTATTGTTATGGATATTCTAGAAGTGTATGGTCTATTTTTAAGCAGGGACTAGTCAGAGCAACTACACAGCTACTTCGCGACGGATTGGTCTCACCTGTGGCTACTCGAGAATGGTAATCCCAACAAGATCAAAGTAAATCGTGAACGCTACCTAAAGCTCACGGTCACAGATTTGAATGATCCCAATGAACCATTTACACATTCTGCTGATTCACCTGAAATACAAGGGATGGATACCTTTTTTGGAAATTTCATGGCCGAGAATTCAGCTATCACCAACCCAGAACAGAAGTCCGAGATTGTAGCACATGTGCAACCAGCAGCTTCTACACAATGGTCTCATGCACCCGATAAAAATCAAATTTGGTCTCTTTATTTTGACGGGTCAAAGTCCAAAGAAGGAGCAGGTGCAGGCTGCATTATTATTGATCCGACAGGTAACAAAACTTTGATTACATGTAGGCTATAATTTGAATGTACTAATAATACAACAGAATATGAGGCTTTATTGCAGGGCCTTAGAAAAGCTTTAGATATGAACATTCAAAATTTGACTGTATTTGGCGATTCAGAAATCGTGGTTAGACAGGTAAGAGATTCTATCCACTGTCTGTCTATGCATCTTAAAAGCTACCAATCCGAGGTATGGAATTTAATGAATAAGTTTTCTGCTTTCAATATAAATTCTATTCCTAGATTGAATAATTATGAAGTTGATCTATTAGCTAACGTAGCTTCTAAACTCTTTCCTGCAGAAGGCTTGTCCCCGAATGCGTTCTCCGTCAAACTGTTGTCCAGGCCATCTATTCCCGACAACATCAGGAATTGGAGAGTCTTCGATGACGATCAACAGATTATTATCTTCTTGCATATGGAAGAAACTTTTCAAGGCGCGGTGATTGATGAATGCACTCATGACGACAATTTGCGCAATTTCATGATAATACCAGATCCGAGAACTGTTGAATCTTCATCGGATATGGTAAATACGATCCCTAAATATGTAGTTAGATTAGAGAATTTTTACGATCTTCAAGATAAATTCAAAAAATCGGTCAACTGTAAAACCAATAGTTCCTCGTTATCATATGAAAGAGTAAACTTGGAAACTAATGATCATCCACAGTGCATTAATTCAAGGGTAGGGTGTTCTGAACAAGAAAAAACCGCATTTATTAAATTGTTTAAAGAATTTAAATATGTTTTTGTGTGGACATATGATGACCTTAAAACTTTCGACCCTAACATCATACAACATGTCATTCCTATGAAACCCCAAACCTTACCCTTTCAACAAAAGTTAAGAAAAATGCACCCTAAGATCAAACCGACCGTCAAAAAAGAATTGAATAAACTCCTAAATGCTAAGATAATTTTCCC
Organism: Picea sitchensis; assembly: GCA_010110895.2. Lineage (NCBI taxonomy): Eukaryota > Viridiplantae > Streptophyta > Pinopsida > Pinales > Pinaceae > Picea > Picea sitchensis. The sequence goes on along the minus strand of SNQJ01S0071644.1, from coordinate 17,407 downwards.
AATTAGGCACACTCAATGGGTTTCTAACCTTGTCCCTGTCCGGAAGAAAAGTGGGGAAATCCGACTTTGTGTCGATTTTCGAAACCTTAATAGAGCGTCTAATAAAGACAACTACCCTGTCCCACCCATGGAACAGATTCTTCAATAGGTATCTGTTTCTGAGAGACTATCCTTATTGGACGATTTTTCAGGTTACAACCAAGTCCTGATGTCTCCTCCAGACCAACTTAAAACTACCTTCCGCACTCCATGGGGCACCTACGCTTACAGGAAAATTCCCTTTGGATTGATTAATGTCGGTGCCACTTTCCAGAGAGTGATGGACATCACTTTCCGAGGTTTAATCAATCAATCTGTCATAGTTTACTTAGATGATGTTACTATATTTTCCAAAAGCAAAAATGATCATCTAGCTCATTTAAGAGTCGTTCTGCAACGATGTCATAAATACGGCATTTCCTTGAATCCTAAAAAATCTATCTTCGTAGTAGAACAAGGTAAACTCCTAGGATTCATTGTCTCAAGCAAAGGGATGATTATCAACCCTGAAATGACACAAGTCATCTCGAAACTCCATCCTCCCTCATCCAAAAAATCTATGCAATCTTTCTTAGGCCAGATAAACTTTGTCAGGAGATTCGTCCCTAGTTTCTCCGAAATGGTCAGACCTTTACAGAATTTAATTAAGAAAGACGCACAATATCATTGGGGACCCTTAGAAAATCAAGCATTCAATTCAATAAAAAAGGCCATAATAGACACTCCTTCTCTCATGAGCCCCGATTTTTCGCAAGACTTCACGCTTTACACATTTGCTTATGACCGCTCCTACGCTGTCGTCGTAACTCAAAAGAACGCCGAAAACAATGAAGTACCATTTCCTTTATGAACTCTTCTTTCAAAGGTGTGGAACTTAATTACCCAGTAGTATATCAGCAAGCCTACTCTTTTTTCAAAGAAGTCAAACACTTCAGATCTTATCTTTTGAAATCTAGGACGAAAATTATTGTCCCTTACCCAGCCGTCAGGAATCTGTTAATGCAGAAAGAATTAGGCGAAAATAGGGTGAACTGGGTTACATCCTTGCAGGAGTATGATATAGAAATAAACCCAACTCAAATAGTGAGAGGCCAAGGGTTATGAAAGTTAGTTGTTGACTCAGCAGCAGGACAACAAGAAGAAAAAGATATGTCAAACCTAGGACAACACAATCAAAATGCAATCTTCTATGCACAAAACTCTGTCAGACCATGGTATGACGATATAAAATTCTGTCTTGAAAATGGGTTAGCCCCCCGTCACCTGGATCCCACTAAAAGAAGAGTGTTAAGATTAAAATCTTCCTCATTTCAGTTGATTAATGGTATTCTGTTTCTTCAAAATTTTGATAGAGTACTAATGCGCTGTCTTGAGAAAGATGAAGCAGAAAAAGTCTTACTCGAATTGCATGCAGGAGAAGCTGGTGGGAATTTTGGTGGTGACACCACTGCCCATAAAGTCTTGAGAGATGGTTATTACTAGCCCACACTTTTTAGAGATGCCCATGACTTGTGCCGCAAGTGTATTATTTGTCAAAAAGCATCTGGGTGCATACAAAAACCAGCCTTTCCTTTGCAGCCCATTTTAGTAGACTCCCCTTTTCAGCAGTGGGGCCCTGATATTATAGGTCCAATCAACCCGCCATCCTCACAGCAGCATAAGTTTATCATAATAGCCACAAATTACTTCACCAGGTGGTCTGAAGCTGCCGCATTAAGAACTGTCAATACCTGTCAGGTAATTGCCTTTTTAAATTCAAATATTATTACTTGTTTTGGTATCCCTGACTGTTTAGTATTCGATAATGCTTCTTATTTTTCATCTCTTGAGATGAGCGAATTCGCTCTAGAAAAAGGAATTAAATTGAAGTATTCTTCCAGCTACTACCCTCAGGGCAATGGATTGGCAGAATCAACAAATAAGAATCTGATTAAAATCATCAAGAGAACGGTGTTTGAGAATCACAAAAATTGGCACAATGCACTATTAAACGCAATTTGGGCTGATAGGGTAACACCAAAGAATGTTGTAGGTAACTCTCCCTTTTTTCTCGTCTATGGAAGAGAAGAAATTTTTCCACCACACATTCTTCTTCCCTCACTACAGCTATCACAGAAAATACAAGAGGAAGACTGTCCCCCTCTGGAAAACCGAATTAACACTTTAATGAAACTAGAAGAGGTAAGAGCTCAAGCTAAACGTAAGTTAGATCAGCATCAACTAGTGTTCAAAACATGGTTTTATTCTAACTCTGCCTCTGATAGGAACTTTGAAGTAGGTGACCTTGTCTTGAAATGGGACAAACTGCATGAGGGGAAGGGAGAGCATATAAAATTTCAGAACTTATGGCTTTGACCGTTTTTAATTGCTGAGAAATTAGGTCCCAGCTCTTTCCGATTACAGAATCTAGAGGGAACTCCAGAAACCTATCCGATGAATGGCCAAGCTCTGAAAAGATATTTTGCTTGATGACAACCCTTTGTATACTATGTAAATATTTTTCTTTTCTTTTCTTTTCTTTTACTGTTTTGGTTTTGATTTTTCCCCTTATACTTATCAGTTTTTATTTTTGGAAATACACATACCTGTAGGCTGAACTGTTCAGACAAAGAAAACAGAATACTCTTTCACTGAAATGACTGTTGAAAAATTGTCTAAACATCAATTATATACTTCTGAAATTTACATCTGTGTTGAAAAGACTGTTGTTTGAAAGAAGTTAACTGATTTCGATCTGTGAGTGAAGCTTGTCATGATCATCCATTATCTTTTTACGCTGTCCTTGTTCCTTAAGGGAATAACTCAGAAGATTCCTCCCTGCCTTAGAAGGTTGGTTCTATAAATAAACCATCTCTGGATATTAATGAAGGACAGTTATAGAAAATTCTGTTAAGGTCTATAAAAATATGTTTAAAATATCATAATTTTCAGCGTCATCCCACTCAATCATATATCTTTAAAAAATTAAATCATGAAAGACCTGTGGAAAGTTCTTGTAAACCTGCTGAGATACTGAATAGGTCTGCTGGCAATAGGTAAATGCATGCATGACACCAAGACAACTTTGTCGGGGTACTGAACAGGCCCGCTGGCAGCGAAACAATGTCGGGTATACAAAAATTTGCAAATATGAAATCTCTTGACCTTAAACTGTCCTTTGTTATGATATGGAACTTCTTAGCAGGATACAGATATCATAGTGGGTTGAATGGAAACCCTGTCAAGGCTATGAATGCCTGCTGGCAGCAGTGGCTCTGTCAACAGTATTGGAGATTTTTTCTTTAATATCGTGGCTCGCTTGTCTTAAGATTGTTATCAGTTTTCATCCTTTAAGCACTGCTGGAATATCTGATTAATGATGATGTTTAAACAATTTTCTGATTGTTGTTTTTGAGTTAGAGTTTTTATCATTATCATAATCTGAATTTGTTATTTTGGAAGAGATAACTGCTTATACCAGTGTGTCTCCATTGTTGGAAGCCATTTCACATTTTATCCTTTCCTTATAAGCTGCCTACACAAGTGTTTTGGAACCCTTGATTCTCAATGCAATCTTTTGAATATAATGACATGATTATCTTGTGCATTTGCACATCTACCTTTGTTCTCGTTTTCACGAGTGCAAGCGTGAAAACTTAGATTTCAAAGTCACATCAACGGCATTAAAATCGTCACTGATTTATGATGGTTACTCTTGTCTATGTGTTCATTGCATTTTCAATTCAATTATGGTCACACAGTTGGCAAGACAACAAAACCTTTAATCATTTGGAATTTTTGTTGTTAATATGATTTCATTTTTATGTGATGATATTCCAATGATTGTGATTGAGTCCTTCATTCAATGGTGGTTTGATGTTCTATTTCTTTTGATTGAATTCAATGGTTTCGTAACAACACATTAACATGGTGATTAGACCTTTAATTCAATGGTTTCATACAAAGCATACGTTTTATGATCGAATCCTTGGTGCTATATTTGGAACATTGTTTTAATTTTAAAACCATGCAAACACTATTACTTGTGCAAATATGTGGTCGACTTACAATAGTTTTCATTAATTGTTTGAATGGAATTGCTTTTAACACATTGCAATAGTGATCTGAATTACCATATCCACCATCGATTGTACATTTGGATATGACTGTTTTGCATGAGTTGATTTCATTCCACCACCCTCACACACTTTGGCATTAATGCCTGCCTCCTATCCCGGGTTACCTCTGTTGGTTTTTGGGGAAATCTTTGAGCATTCGATCCTGCATATACCCTATCCAAACCCTTGACCCTTTACCCTACCTACTGTGTGCCCTCTCCTATGGCACCTGTGGTGTGCATAGAACCTAATGGTAGCCAAACACTCCTGCTATTCAACAATGCTCATGAGGATTTGGAAAATAGTGGTTGGTTAGTTTTTATCCAGAGATTTCAGGGTTTCAACCTTTCGGTAGCCCAACAGTTTTCCCTCACCTTCGATGGATGTAGGGCTAAGGTTGGGGACATACAACTTGAACTAAATGAGGAATTCCTCAGCTCATCTACAGGCTTACTAGCTAAAGGGTAGAGGTGGTTTAAGAACTCCAAAGTAGACGATGTGTCATGGCCGCTCCTTTTCACATCAATGAAGGTTGTTAGCTGTGATATAGGTATGCATGTCGCCGCCCTCAAACCCAGGTGGCATGATCTATTGGCAATTGTTAAACAATTTGTGACCTGTGAAGGTCAATACGGTTTGGTATTTCTTTATCATCTTAGGTTATTGATGAATTTTATAGTCTACCCTATGAACATGCCTCACTATCTCCTGCACGGTATTTACAAAATGTCCAAACGATTTAAGCGTGAGAAGGATGATAGCAGCCTTTTCCATCACTTCTTGATCAAAGTCATTATCGTCCACCATTTGAGCCTTAGTGGTGACTGTTGGCAAGCCTTCCTATCAAGGAATGGCTTTGCCACTCTCGAGTGTGTTCAGGTAGACAAGGTTGTGTTTACTGAAACCCTGGTTGTGCCTACCATGCCATCCCCTACCCCTCTACCCCCTGTCAAACCCTCGGACTTCCCCAACCTTGACCTACCCGATACCATGGCCGACCCATGTACTAAAGGCAATGCTAAGACAGTCAAGAGGCCTGTAAGGAAGAAAGGCAAAGGTGATACTGGTGTCAACAGTAAGGGAAAGAAAAATGCACGATGGATATCGAGATGTGCTCGGAACAAGCCCAGACAGAGCACTAACCAAAAGCCAATCATATTGAGCGAGGATTCAGACTCTGAGATTGAACGTTTCCTAGTCGAGGAATACCCTTACTCTCATGGCCTCTGCTCTATGGAACCCTATGACTATGTTTCCAACTTACCTCCATGCCTCAAGAACGACCCTAAATTCCTAGGAATTAACCTTCACAGTGACACCCCTGGTAACTTGAAAGAACCCTCACCTGTGATGCCAAAGCCAAATCAACCACCTTGCACTCAATGCAATTCTTGGATTGAACGTTATTACACCGATGTTCCCCTGTTGCAATATAAGATTAAATTATTGGAGGAATGGGTAACAGTGTTGTCAAAAGAAAGAGACAGGCTACAATTTAACGAGAAGAAGCAAAAGACTACGGGTTCGATTGTCTTCAGAAATGTTGAGGCCGCAACGGCCTTTGTCAATTCAAAGTTATGTTGATTGAATCATTCTCCTACTGCCCAGGTATGTATTTCAACATCGATTTTTGTTTTATAAGTTGGTTTCAATTAGTATAACCGATTGGGTTTACTTTCGATTAGTTTTGTTTGTTTGAATAGATTAAAAACAATTCTGTTTACTTCGAATTTCCAAAAATGTTTTCATTTTTATTTGGATTAGTATAAAAATTTTCCTGTTGGATTAGTATAAACTATTTTTGTTTGCATAGAAGATTTGTTTGCTAAAATTGAACACAGCTATGTTTTGATTGATACGATTTTATTGCTTTCAGATTAGTATAAACGATTGAATTGTTTTCGAGTTAGTTTGATTCAATTCTGTTTGGTTTGTTTTTTAAACGATTCTGTACGTTTGAATTAGCATAGTAGTTTATATATGCGTTGGATTCAAAGTTTGGTTTGATATAGTTATGTTAGTTTTGAATTAAAAAGCGATTATGTTAGTTTTGTTATGATTCAACAATGATTCTGTTAAGTTTTGGATTGACATATTTGTCTATATTGAATTCATATGAAAGATTTGGCTAAATCGATTATAGTCTGTTTGAAATTGATTCTAAAAATGATTTCGTTGGTTTCCAATTGTCAAACGATTATGTTTGCTCCGAATTGGTAATAAAAGTTGTTTGACATATTCCATATATCCCTGTTACCTTTCAGTTAATTAAACACGATTTCTGTCTATTTCAAATTGGCATAAAGATTTGGTTACTTCTGGCATGAGTGATTTGCTTTGTGTTGAATTAGTAATTAAAGATTTGTTTAATAGGTCGAATATATTTCTGTTAGTTTTGGATTGATTTAAAACAGTTCTGTTTTCAAATTAGGCCAGCTACAGAATCGCAAGATTCTGTAGCTAGTCTTAAAATTTTGATTTGTTAATTTTATCAATAAAACATGATCTAAACTTGTGTATTCTTGTCTACCCACAGATACCTACAAATTTCATTGACAAATTGGACATGCTGTGGCAGTTTAGATATAGTTTTGTTTTAAGTTGTTAGTCATAGGTAGAAATAGAGACTTGGGAGATTGTTCCCAGATTTTTTGTAAACTGTTTTTGATAATTCCCACAGGGATGTTTTACCCTGTGGTCTTCAAATACTTGTTTTTTTTTGTAATGAACCCATCACTGTTGGGAGAACAAAGACTATGGATTTACGATGATACAAACTTGAATGGAAGTGGATCTTTTGTAACAGCTTTAGCTTTCAATTTATCATACTTTCGTTCAGGTTTTGTGCATTTTAATTTGTGATTAAGTCATTGACTACTTTAGATATCAAGGCTTATTATAGGTTAATGCGTCGTGATTTAAATTCTGTCCATATCTTCTGTATCTCAGTTTTAATACAGTAATTACTATGTTTCAATTTAATGAACTAAAGGTTTATCTTCTTCTTTAAATGAATCAATTTGTACAAATCTTCGCATACGGATTTATATAACTGTGATGATTTATAAATCATAAGATTGTTGTCATTTTTATGTCATGTTGGTTCTGTCATCTGTATTCCAAAAGAACTACTGCTTCCTGTTTATAAGAAGCTTGCAGAGAATCTGGTGCGGGTTTTCTCCCATCGATCAGCTGAATCGGATACTTTGCACGGGACAAATTGGAAAGCGTTATTACAAGTTAGTTTATTAGTGTTATTCAAGTAGTTTAGATAGATATATATAGTTTAGATTTATACTTAGGATTATTATTTTAATTGCTCAGCATAGATAGTTTTCATTTTATTTCTTTCTCATAAAATTATAAAAATCAAAAAACAATAGTTTCGTTGTCATAAGACAGTTTACAAATGATTTTTGTAGGTTTTCATTTAAAATCTGTAATCTGTAAATATTGTACATTTGTGATTAAGATTTAATCGTGTTGATAGATAAACATTTATTTAAGTAGAATTACTTTATAATATTAGACAGTAAATTGTACATATATATTTCATATCTGTTTATAGTTTGCTTTAATTTTAGTTTTCATTTAGATTAGTTCCTTTAGTTTAGTTTTCTTTAGTTTTATTAGGACTTAGATCGGCCAACGGAGCCGCTAAACCCATCGGGTGGATCATCCCAAACAACTTGGGTTATTCAGACAACCCTGGACCGGATCCACTCCTCCAGTTTGCAAGCATTCATTTTCGCCTGTCAACAAGTACATGGACCGATAGTCATCGGACCTATGGAAATATGCATGAGGTTTAAATCCTCACGCACAGAGCAGAGAATCCGAAAAGTCCCGACAGGGTAGAGGTATCGGAATTTCGGGCTTCGGGAATTTGGAGGTTCTGTAGACAGTAGACCGGGAGACTAGAGGTCATGGGTTGCAAAGTCCCGAAGGGGTCGGGAGAATCCATTCAAAGGACACATGTCACGAGATCCTTGTATCTTGGGGATTTGGGCATTGGAAGGTTAAGGAGCATAGGAGCCTTTTTTCTTTAGGTTTCGCGAAGTCCCGAAGAAGCAGGAGTCATCGGGTCATGGCAGATCATAGTTGTGGATCATGCGAGGAAAGGAGGCTTCAAAAGATCAAGTTTTGGAGGTTCGAGACTTGAGAGGTAGATTTTCATGTCAGTGCAACTCCTAAATTTCTGAAGAGAGAAACATTGAAAGGTGGGTCCCAGGTAAATAGGCCAGAGGACACGTGGCAACGGTTCAGGATTTTGGGGAAATCCCCGAAAGGGAGGATGTCGGCATTCTGGGTACCAAGGATGTGAAGGGCAAGAGTTCAGAACTCTTGAACCATGAAGTTCCAAAAGGACATGAGTCGTTGGATGTGAGAGGATCTCAACCATTGATCTCCCTTTTGATTTGGTACTTCCATATTTCGGATACCGGGAAGTCCAAGGAGCAAGGACCGGGCAACCTTACATCGTGGGGTCGCGAAACATGAAAAATATGGGGAAAAGAAATCCTTGGAGGAGAAATCCAGGGAGTGGCATTTTGGAGATTTGGGACTCGACATTTCAGGAATCCTGAAGGTAAGGAACAGGGGCATTTCAGCATTAGAAACCCCGAAGTCCCAAAAGAAGCATGTGGTCATGGGGTAGGTGGTCACATGGATTGAGATATTTCCCAGGGGGATAATCGTCATTGAGTTCCATTTCGGCATTTTGACATTTCATAGATCAGGGAATCGAGAAGGCAAAGACTCTTGACATCAAGACTCAAGGAGTCCCGAAACCCAAAATTCCATTTCGAGAAAAGAGAGGCAGTCATATTCATAGGTCGTGAGGAGATGAAATCTCATGCCTGGTGTATGTTCGTATAGGTGGGATTTCAGTAGGACCTGTGGATAGAATGTTGAGGTTCCAGTAGGGAACAAAAGGAGCCATTTAGGCTCAAGGGAATTAAAGATCGATCCTTAGACCAGGATATTGTGCACTACCTGCTGAGGTAGGGGGTGCTACATCATCAAGTGGTATCAGAGCTTGACTCTGTTTGTATATTTCAGGCAGAGAGAGCAGGAAGGAAAAACTCTGGTACACATCAGTTTGGTATCATAGGCAGCTTGCAGAGACAGGCAGAGGAAGGCAGAGTACTGGAACTCTGTGGTGATTGTTTGCAGAGTAACAACAGCAGGTTTACCAGGAAGGAAGATAGGAACAGGAAGATGGCTACTGAAGGACATGGACGAGGTGGAAAGAAGAACCATCAGTAGTAGTCGAGGAAGGTTGATATGGATATAGAAATTGTCGAGATCGGGGTGAGGATGGATGAGTTAGGATTGCGGATGCAGTAAAATGCTAAGTCGAGAGGGGTATACAAATGGCCCATGAAGATGAAGGTAAAGTGGCCGATTCAGGAATTGGTGGCTAGAAGACAACAAAATCTGTTAAAGAGATGCCTGAGGCATGATGAAGGCCTCAGGGATGAACAAGAGGAAATGGTTCAGGTATGTGAACCAGAGCCTGGGAGAAATCTCAGTGATGAGGATGAACTGAGATCACTGGATGATCTCAAGGACTGCTAAGATGGAAAAACACAAATTTCCAATTTCTAGGTGGGCAATGAGATGAGATCGTTGCAGGATCTCATAGACTGTCAGGAGGACAGTAGGGAAATTTCATGTTTCCAGGAGGGAAATGGGATGGGATCTGAGGATCTCATAGACTGCCAAGAGGGCAGCAGAAAATTCCCAATTTTCCAGGTGATCACGTGAACAAAAGTGAGACTATATAAAAGTTGAATGAACTCAGAGATGATTTCGGATCAACCAAAGGAGCTGATCGAGAAGGAGGATCAGAGGAATCTTCTAATCATTGGAGGAATTGAAATATTCCTACCACTTAGCTCAGTTGGGGCTAAAACCTATGTTGCAGATGTAGAAATAGTAGAAGGACAACCAGCAGAGACTGTCATGGAAGAAGAAGGGGAGCAGATATCAGAGGTTGCCCAAGAAGAAGAAGAAGAAGAGAATTTCAAGGAATGGCTCAAAACTTTCAGCCAGGAAGTTGAAACGACTGCAGCATTGGAGCTTGCAACCGAAGAAGTCGAAGAAGAGATAGACAGCATGAGTCTTGTTGATCTGTGCGATGATATTGAAACCCTAGAGAGAAGGGTGAAGGTGCATAGCTTTCACATCCAACAAGTCAAGTTGGAGGTAGATGAAGGAGGATTCTAGTCTGAGGAGAAGTTGGATAAAGCTAGAGATACACCAGCAGGAGAAATGACAAAAGAAGAACTGCCACCGAGAGAAGCTGAAAAATAGTTCAGTGATAGAACTGTAGGAGAAGAATCTGTAGCAGGATGGAAAATCAAGGCCACAGAAGATGAAGAAGACAACATGGGAGATCAGGATGATCTACCCATTTGTAGAGATAAATCGCAACAAAGGAGGTTGCATGAACAGAGACAACCATTGCAACAGCTGGACAAGGTGATCGAGGAGATCTGAAAGATGATGATCCGATCAATAGAAGCGGTCAGTGAAGGAAAGCTAAGCAGAAGGGAGACAGCAACAGAAAAGTAGTGTAAGTAGTAGCAGCAGTAGAGAGATGGTGCAGGGGAATAGCTCCAAAGAGTTGTTTGGGATCTAGGTGGATTTCAACAGCCAAGGTGGAGAACTCATGAGCAGGAGCTTATGAATTTTTCACAGCAGAGGAGTATGATGTAGGAGCATCACTCTCAAGTCAGTCATGCCCTAGCCAGCCAACCCACTCAGTGCATTCAAGGAAGAGAGGCACCAACCCTCTCATATTTTGAAATTGAATTAAGGGCACTTAATATTGTAAGGTTGTTAGAGCCAAAAGTTTGTGCCTATACGCAGGCTTTAGATGTAGATATCCTTTAATGGTTGTAAGGCTGAATATAGCTCCGATCTGGACTAGACAGCCCATTCAATGTAAATTTAAATGTAATTGAATAGGGTAGGTAGCTTGGAGGGAAGAGCTCGAAGATCCCCCTCATGTAAAAAGATATTGGATCTTATGTTAGTGTGTGTACATAGAGGAGAGAAGGAGATGAGACTCTGTCAAAGTCCAAGCTCAAAAACACCTTGTAAAAGGAGGCATTTATATTAATACAATCAGAGCAGTTTTTCCTGCATGTTATTCTGTGTATGATGAATGTCTTCACATGTGTATTGATGATATGTTGTAGATGTATGTCATGTATGCATTTGCAGGACAGATAGGTTCTGCTATCTATGGATTCTTTGATTTTAGGTTTGGAGTTCTTTGAGGCTTCATGCCAAGAGGATGTGATAGAACACCACGGGTTCTGATAGTCAGTGCTTAGGAAGCACTTCCAATTCTGTGAAATTTGGACAAGGACGTGCTAGGAGGGCACACCAACTGAAATCATTGACTCAGAGGAAGACCTCAAGGTTGTTTAATACCTTGGAGGTGAGACTGTGCAGAGCAGGACACAGTAGAAGACAAAATCCTTGAGGAGCTTTGTAGGGCTCTGCCAAGAGGGCATTGAGCAGGTGCATAGAGTGCACAAAGGAACTCTGTTGAGTTTAGGAGGAAGATAGAACTATTGAGGGTTCTATAGAGCTCTGCCAAGAGGGCATTGAGCACAGGCACAGAGTTTTGAGGAGGAACTCTGTTGTGATTTCATAGAGAAATAGAATCACTGAGGATTCTGGACACTCTGCCAAGAGGGAATTGAGTAGGTGCCAGAGCGCACAGAGAGAACTCTTTGAGTTCAGAGATAGAGAAGAGTCCAAGGAAGGATCTTCATAGGGTTACTGAACACGCTGTAGACCCAATAAGAAGTTGCTTGAGCAAGAGAGTGCCGGGAGGGCATCATATTCTCCATCTAAAAGAGAAGGAAAAAGGATTAATTCCTTAGAGGTCGAAGCTGCAGGAAAAGATCAAGAGGGGTAGCACAGTTGTGCGTGTAGAGACTCTGTCAAATGCACAGAAGTCAAAGAATCCTTTGAGGTTTCAAAGAGAGAAGATCAGAAGGAGTAGTGCTTTCATGCAAAGAGCCATAGCTGCAGAAGTCACAGAGGCCAAGGGACTCTTTGGAGAGTTTATAATCCTAGAATCTCAGGAGGGACAACGTCTTTGGGAACACAGGAGAGACCCAATGGTGTAGAGCTCGCAGAGGAAAAGAAAAGGTAGAAGCCTTTGGAATTTGGGAAATCTTCCAAAGTTAAGGAAGAAAGTGCATGCTCAACAAGAGGAGCACAACTGTCGTTGGATCAGCCGAGAAGATCTGGATCATGGATTCATGTCCAGGTAGCATAGGAAGGGCACAGCGGAAGAACAGGTCTGAGCCATCAGATCTGGGTACATGGACCGATAACCATCAAATATGTGGAAAGCTACATGAGGTTTAAATCATCATGCACAAAGTAGAGAATATGAAAAGTTCCGACATGGTAGAGGTATCAGAATTTCAGAGTTCAGGAATTTGGAGGTTCTGAAGACAGCAGATCGAGAGACTAGAGGTCATGGGTTGCGAAGTCTCGAAGGGATCAAGAGTATCCATTCAAAGGACACATGTCACAAGAACCTCATATCTCAGGGATTTGGGCATTGGAAGGTGAAGGAGCAGAGGATACTTTTTGCTTCAGGGTTCATGAAGTCTCGAAGAAGCAGGATCCGTCGAGTCACGGTAGATCATAGTTGTGGATCACACGAGGTAAGGAGGCTTTTGAAAATCAGGTTTCGGAGGTTCGAGACTCAAGAGGTAGAGTTGCATGTCAAAGAAACTCCCAAATTTCCGAAGAGAAAAACATCGAAAGGTGGGTCCTACATAAACAGGCCAGAGGACACGTGGTAGCAGTTTGGGATTTCGGGGAAATCCCTGAAAGGGAGGATTTTGACATTTTGGGTACCGGGGATGTGAAGGAAAAAAGTTCAAAACTCTTGAGCCATGAAGTTATGAAAGGACATGAGTTGTTGGATGCAGGAGGATCACAGCCGTTGATCTCCCTTTTGATTTGGTACTTCGGTATTTCAAATATCTGGAAGTCCAAGGAGAAAGGACCGGGCAACCTTGCATCATGGGGTCATGAAACGCGAAAAGTTGGGGAAAAGAAATCATCGGAGGAGAAGGTCGGGGAGTGGCATTTTAGATATTAGGGATTCGGCATTTCAGGAATCCCGAAGGCAAGGAATAGGGGCATTTCGGCATTAGAAACCCCAAAGTCCCAAAAGAAGTGTGTGGTCACGGGGTAGGTGGTCACATGGATTGAGATATGGCCCAGAGGGCTAATCATCATTGTGTGCCATTTCATAATTTCGGCATTTCATAGATCGGGGAATCAAGAAGGCAGATACTCTCGACATCAGGACTTAGGGAGTCCCAAAACCTGAAATTCCATTTCGAGAAAAGAGAGGTGGTCATATTTAGATGCCGTGAGGAGATTAAATCTCATGCCTATTGTATGTTCGCATAGGTGGGGTTTCATTAGGACCTGTGGATCGAATGTTAAGGTTCCAGTAGGGAACAAAAGGAGCCATTCTAGCTCAAGGGAATTAAAGAATGATCCTTAGACTAGGAGGTCGTGCAGTACCTACTGAGGCAGGGGGTGCTGCGTGATCACCATCAAACCAAGAATCATAGAAGAAATCATCATTGGCATCGCATGCTCCCCTAAATAACTCACAACATACAAAGATATATTTTAGGATTACCTTGATATTTTTTCCTGGTCATATACGGATATGCATGGCCTCGATCCTTCTATAGTCAAACATCAAATCAACACATGCCCAAATGTCACCCTAGTACGTCAAAGGAAATTCCCTCTTCACCCATCCAAAGTTGCAGCTATCAAAGACAAAATCGACAAGTTACACACCATTGGGTTCATTTACCCCATTGAGTATACCTCATGGGTCTCCAACCCCATCCCCGTTAACAAAAACCAGGGCACTATTTGTGTCTACATCGACTTTCACAATCTCAACCATGCTTTTCCTAAGGAAAACTTTCCAACCCCTTTCATCGACCAAATTATTTATGAATGTGTCTGCCATGAGGATTTTTCCTTTATGGATGGGTTCTCCGACTACAATCAAATCCAAATTCATCCAGTAGATCAATATAAAACCTCTTTTACTACCCCTTGGGGTACCCTTTCTTATTGTTTCATGCCTTTTGGACTCAACACCACAAGAACTACATTCTAAAGGGCCATGACCTATGTTTTCCATGATCTTTCTCACATCATCCTTTATTATTTGGATGACATCACTGCACGATCCAAGAACTAAACTCAGCATTTAAATGACTTACGCATCATTTTCCAATGATCTTGCCAATAAAATATCTTCTTGAACCCCCTCAAGTGCGTATTTTGTGTCACTTCCAGATGCCTTCTTGGGTTCATTGTCTCCCAACACAGCATCACGGTTGACCCCCTCAAGATCCAAGCTATCACGAAAATTCCCCCACCTAGGAATTTATGCCAACTACAGAGCTTGCAAGGTAAAACCAACTTTTTACGTCACTTTGTCCCAAACTATGCCACTCGCGTGCATGGTTTCCTCCTCCTACTACATCATGATATCCCATTTCGATGGAATGAACATGCTAAAACAACATTTGATGATTTAAAATCCTCCATATCCAATTCCCCTTTGATTATTCCCCCAGTCTATGATTACGATTACATCCTCTACTTGTCAACCTCAACTGTCTTAGTAGCAGGAGTCCTCATCCAATTAGGGGATGATGGGCGTGAGCATGTAATTTACTACATCAGTAAAAACCTTTCAAGGCCTCCCTTGAAATATAATCATGATGAGAAACTCACTCTCACACTTATCCTCATAGTCCAAAAACTACATCATTATATCCTACTTCGAACTACCAAGGTCGTAGCAGAATCCAACCCCATGCAATACTTTCTTAGTCGACGAAAATTTAATGGTAAATTTTCCCAATGGATCGTTATCCTCCAAGAATACGACCTACATTTATCAACTCCCAAAAGAAAGAAATCCCTTGTCCTTTCCGAACTCATTACGACTTTTCCCTCGGATCCTCACCACATTCACCATCAGGCCCCTCAATACCTCCTCATCGAAGACATCTTATATTCATGTGGGGTCGAAAATATTCTTTGTTAATGTCTAACCATCGAAAAAGACAACATAGTCTTGAACGATTTCCATAGTGTCTCTTGCGATGGTCACCTCTCGAGTATTTCCACCACCCAAAAAATCATTCGAGCAGGGTACTTCTAGCCCACATTTTTTCATGACTACATCCACACTGTCAAGCGATGCAACAAATGCCAGCTCTATGTAAACAAAGAATGAGTGCCATCGACTCTTCTACATCCAGTCATCACCATTAGCCCCTTCTAAAAATGGGGCATAGACTTCATGACTTGCAATCCTCCATCCAGTAATGGAAACAAGTACTTTTTCATGGTAGTCGATTACTTTACCAAATGGGTTGAAGCCATTCCCACTTTCAACAATATCTCTAACCCAATAATGCAATTTTTCTTCAATCACATCATTACCTGATTCAGATTCCCATTAAAGTTAGTGTACAATCATGGTAAACACTTTGAGAATGATATCTTTGTGAAACTCTCCTAGAAGTTAGGCTTCTCCCATGAGTTTGTCTCCCCATACTTCCCTCAGTCCAACAGATGGGTTGTGGTTGTCAACAAAGTCCTCAAAACCATGCTACAACATATCGTCAACAAACATAAGACCAACTGGCATCATATGTTATTCTCTGCATTATGGGCTTATCACATGGTAGTCAAAACTGCCAACAATTTTACACCATTCCACCTCGTCCATGGGATCAAAGCCACCCTCCCTATAGAGTGAGAAATTCCCACGTTACTCACTTCCATCGAGATATTACCTGACACTGCTCCAATGGAGCAGCACTTGCTGACCATAGAGTCACTAGATGAAGATAGTCGATCTTCATTACAGAAAAATAAGGCAGCTAAAAAATGGTCCAAATCCACCTTCACCTTCCATGCCAACCTTTTCTTATTCAATGAAGGAGATATCATCCTATCCTATGATATCATCGACAATACTCATGACCATGGAAAAATCGAGTCACTATGACATGGACCCTACATTTTCCAACACTACCTCATTAAAGGTGCCTACATCCTGGCCTCTCTAGAAGGCTATCCTCTCAATGAACCCATCAACAGGTTGTACTTAAAGAAGTTTTATGCCTCAGCATAACCATTCTACCTTAGGCATTTTCTTTGTACACATTTGTAGAGTTTTAAGTATTATTTTTCACCACTACTCCTCATGTCTGATCTACCATCCATGTTACTGAGATATGCATCATTCATTAGCCTACCACATCAGTTACACTCATGGTGCTATCCATTGGACACAGAATATCACTTTGGCCACTTGGGCCCTCTATACCCCCTCACATGTACTACTCCACTCCAACACATATGTTTGGGCTCGGACACCAAGAACCAAGCTAAATACTCCACCTTCATTGGTCTCCTCACTGAGGCCAATCACTGCCACATTAGTCACCTTAGCATTCTATTAGATTCCTATCTTTCCATCCTACATCTCAACAATGTATATCACGTTCACGATCCTTTCCTCTTTCACAAATACCAGCAAGTTAGACTCTTATCTCACAACTTTGATTCAATCTATTTACACATATTCCAAGAAAATTTAATCAAATAGCATATAACATAGCTAACCTAGTGTTAGATTTTCATTTATAACATTAAACTATCATCACCTATACATCAACATCATACATCTGTCACAACATATAGAAAAGACATCATAGACATAAAAAACATCAACACGTGTAGACATGAAATATCCAAAGATATATGTCCATATATATATATATATATATATATGTATGTATGTATGTATGTATGTATGTATGTATGTATGTATGTATGTATGTATTTATGTATGTATGTATGTATGTATGTATGTATACCATCAAATAGTGTCACCAGTGTTTAAAAAATACAAAATACATCGCCCGTAGGACAGTGAGTCCCGTCACCCCTAAAGGTATAAAATGGGTTCCCCCTACCATATATAAAATGGCTACCAACTACCCTATAAAAAATGGGATCTCAATCCTATAAATACATAAACCCAACACTCATGGTGCTCCCAGAGTGTTGTGGGGTATTCTACCCTACGGACCAATAAGCTAGGGCTCTAAACTTATACGCAGATCATGACCCTTAAGACTTAACTTTTAACCTTCTACCCA
>SNQJ01S0071642.1:30215-41660 GCA_010110895.2 Picea sitchensis | reverse complement strand
GTTTCCCTTTCAATGTCTTTCTAATGAATGATCAATTTGAAGTTTATTTTATACATCTTTTATAGTTTAGATTGATTTGGTTATCAAATTATTTACATCTTTTCCTATGAAATTGCTATCAGTAATTTTAAGACCTGTGGATCATTTGAACCATGATATTTAACACTTCATTAGAAATGTCATTTTCTTCTTTATTTCCTGTTACAATATGAGATTCTTTCTTGATTAAAGCCTCATATTTTTCAGTAGTATTTCTTTGTTATTTTACGATTCTCAAATTGTTTCATGTCCAGGAAACAACCTCAACTGTATTTATGTTATTATTTTGAATTTCAAAACTATTTTTCCTATTATCATCTGTTAAAAAACCAAAGTAACAATTTATTGAATTCTTTCACAACTAAATAAAATTTTACTCCTCATGACTGTCCCAAATAACAGACAACCCAACATAGAACCTGGTCTTCAAGATCAAACCATTATCACTTTAAACCTATTTAATACTATTTTGCAAACAATGACTAACCGGGCTGAATTAGAACCTTCATGGGCTGCTATTGAGAGAGATATCAACATCCAAGAACAATGGGAAGCTAGACAGAGACAATTGAGAAACTGATTCTTCTTTACCCTTCTTTTTGATTCTTATCCTTTAATTACCTTTACCTTTACGGATGCCTTGACGGTATACTTTACATCCTTAAAGTATAAACTCATGAACAACATCTTTTTTTCGTCGTTTTTGGGGATCGAAGAAACGAATATGTTCCCTGGGAAGAACGACATTGGGGATTTCTTTCTTTGATAGTGAAAAAGGATAGAAAACCTTCTAAGGCTACCTTTATTTTTCTCTTGGAGACTCCACGATAAGTAAACTGACTATTAGCTGAAAGAACACCAGAAAGAACCCAGACAACAAGCAGACCTCGCCAGTCTCTGATCCGGAAAAAAAATTAAAATCACGATGACCACTTAGACAAGTCTTTTTACCCATATGTACTATTTATCAGCCTGACTTTTCACAGTTGAACATTTCAGAAACACTTGAAAGATCTATCTCTCTTCCCCTCTCATACGATACGTTCTCTTTTCCTGAGGTTTTCTCCCCAGATTTTCAAGAATCTTCTCCTCACACATTCCGAGCTTCAGCCTCAAATCTACCAATGGCCGCACAAGGAGGTGCTGGAGTTGGAGGTGGTGGCCCAAGAGGACCAGCAGGTGGTCAAGTACCGCTTCCTGGAATCTTCACTAAAGTAGATACTAGATATGCTCCCCTTATCCTCCCCGTTCCCCTACATGATCTCCCCAAAAATTATATGAAAAGCCTTCCAAAATTTACAGGGGAAGGGGATTTGACCGCCCAAGAACATATAAACTTCTTTGACCAATTTGTTGACTTCCTTGGAATAGAACATGAAGATGTCTATTCTAGATTCCTCTTTTAGAATTTCGAAGGACAGGTGAGGACTTGGTTCTGATCCTTAGTAGCCAGATCTCTATGATCTTACGAGGAACTTGAAAGCTCTTTTATTAGACAATGGGGAGAGAGGAAGGACGACCTCTACTACCTGATTGAATTTGGATCCCTTAGAAAGAAAAACTCAGAATGTGTTCTATAATTCACACAAAGGTTCAACAAGTTGTATAATAAAATCTTGATTGAGGTGAAACCTTCACAACCCGCAGGGAAGGTGACTTTTTCTGGTTCTTTTGATCTCGATTTCGCCTTATTATTGAGAGAAAGGAGATTAACAGATTTGACGAAAATGCAAGATGATGGCATCAGTGAAATTAAAAGCAAAAATAGAAACCGGGAACAAAGAAAATAGGAAATTCAAAGAGCAAGGTGGACCCTCAAGATCGGGGAAATCCTCGGGAGATAAAATAGACGAGATGGCTAGGGTAATTAGAAAACTTTCAAATAAGATCTCAAAAATGGAACTAGAGAAATCAAAAAGAGATAATTACCCTAGGAAGGATTTTAGAAGGAATCTTGATCCTCAGGCCCCACAAAAAATATTTAAAAATGAAGATCAAAAGATCCCAACCCCCTTCTAAAGTGAAAACTTCATTGGAGAGGAAGATCTAGAATATTTTGAAGAGATTGATGAGGATATTAATAATCTTGGCTACGATAATAAATCAGCTTATTTATCAAGACAAGATTATGAAAAATCCTTAAATAAATAAATTACATCGGAAGACAATGTTTGCAATGACACATCTGAAAATTTGGCCTATCAAGGTATTGCAGATGATATTATAGCCAAACTACAGGAAAAATATAATTTAAGACCTAGGAACAAAAGTCTCCCAACTGTTCCAAAAAAAAAGATCTTTCCAAGGGGAGAAACTGATAAGGTGACTCCAAAAGTTGCTGACAAACAGACTGCAAAAAATCACACCACTGACACGCAACCTGTCTAGTCGGAGCTAGTAGGAACACTCACTGTGAAAACACAGGCTCCTGTAAATGAAAACAAGTCTGCACCATAAAGAAAAGCTGAAAAGAAAGGAATGGAGGCCCCAAACATAGAAAACGACAAGGTCCTGGGAAATTTTAATATGGAAAATGAAATAAATAAAATCAAAATTCCTATTCCCCTTATTGAACTAGCTAAAAATCCCATATATAAAAAACAAATTGCCAAGATGATTAGCTTTTCCGAAGATGAAATCCAGGCCGATGTCATTAACTTAGAATATGACAAGCCGAACATAGTCTTTGGTCCACATTTCGAAGGTGCGAGAGACACTGTGGACCCCTTTTATATCACGTTAACCTTGTTTGACCACCTACTCCATAAATGTATGCTAGATTCTAGAGCTTCCCACAATGTGATGCCAAAGGAAATTATGGAGAAACTCGGTCTTGAAATCAGAAGGCCCTATGGTGACTTATATTCTTTTGATTCAAGGAAAGTCAAATGCATAGGCATGATTAAAGACCTGGTGGTAGGTCTGGCACAAATACCTGCTAAAAGCATTCTTATGGATGTATTGGTCATTGACATCCCTTCGAAGTATGGTATGCTATTATCTAGGTCATGGGGTTCCAAGCTTGGAGGATCTCTCTAGCTGGACATGACATATGCTACAATTCCAGTTTTCGGAGGACAATACACGCGTCTTTACAGAGAAACTAGGTTGGCTTTCATGGTAGGTGATCCACATAACCCAATTAATCATCCTGTTTATATTGCTGACCAAGATTTAGGAAATTGTGTTTTATCTATTGATGATGATTTTGAAGTAGATGTAGACGAAAGTTGTATAGAAGAAAAAACTGAAAAAGAAGAATTAAAAAAAAATGTATATAGTATTGGTGTATGGAAGATGTATTTTGACGATGCTTCATATTTCTTGGAGCTAGAGTTGGGGCACTCCTTGTGGCTCCTGATGATCAATTCGTAATCCGCTTTTCATATAGGCTTCAGTGGAATGTGAATTTTACAAATAATGTATGCGAGTATGAAGCTTTAGTTCTAGGATTAGAAGCCACTAGGAGGATGAAAATAAAGAAACTCGAAGACTTTGGCGACACCAAGTTAATCATAAAATAGGTGAATCAACAATACCAGGCCAAAACTCCTAGGTTGAGGTCCTATAGGAATTGTTTCTGGGATCTGATCGAGAATTTCTTCTCCTCTGTGAATGTTCATTTTGACCCAAGGACTAAAAACCAACAAGTTGATGCATTAGCCAAAGTAGCATCAACTTTCACACCTCCTACCGCGTCTAAATTAAAGTATCACATACAAATGAGACATCGACCTTCAATACTAAATAACAGATAGCATTGGCAAGTCTTTGAGGATGATGAACGACTTCACAAATTTTTAGAATCAATAGATGCATTTGCAGAAACACATACTAATCAACAAAATCAAAATGATCCCATTTGGATCATGCAGGAGGGTGAAGATTCTAAAGTGTTTCACGATAAAATTTTGAATCACCGAATTCTCATTCTCAAGAATAACCATATTCCCAAGGGCCTAATTCCCTTGGAAAGATTATTCAACCAAGATGATATCCCTTCAAAAACCACCCTACAGCCCCAACCTGAAGAGGTTGAGGATTGTAACATAGGAACTAAATAAAACCCTCAGATGGTAAAACTATCCAAATATCTATCTACAGAAACCAAAAATAAATACACTGAGTTTCTTAGAAAGTACAAAGATGTTTTCGCTTGGTCGTATGAAGAACTAAGAACCTATGACACTTCTGTGATCGAACATAAGATACCCCTGAAGCCTGGTGTCAAACCCTTTAAACAAAAACTACGACAAATCAACCCCATCTTATTACCTGTTATCGAACGGGAAGTCAAAAATCTCCTTGATGCAAAGATAATTATACCACTGAGATATTTCGATTGGGTAGAAAACCTAGTCCCAGTTAGGAAGAAAAATTTGGAAATTAGACTGTGTGTCGATTTCAGAAATCTTAATAAATCCTCTCTCAAAGATAATTACCCCCTACCTAAAATGGATCACATTTTAGAAAAAGTGGTAGGAGATAATAGAATGTCGATGATCAACGGATTTTCATGTTACAATCAAATTGCCGTCAGCGATCATGATAAAGAAAAAATAGCCTTTGCCACTCCTTGGGGTACATTTATGTATGATAAGATGTCGTTTGGTTTGATGAATGCAGGTGCTACTTTTCAACGGGCAATGGATATCACTTTCATTGGTGAACAAGGCAAATTTGTAGTTATCTATTTGGATGACCTAACTATTTTTTCTAAATTGGATGAAGATCATCTGATACATCTCAAGTAGACATTTGAGACATGTCGCAGGTTTGGTCTGTCCTTAAATCCTAAAAGGTCTCACTTTGCTATGCAAGAAGGCAAGATTTTGGGCCATATTGTATCTCGAGATGGAATTAGAATTGACCCTAAAAGAGTTGAAGCTATAGATACAATAAGTATTCCTAGGAATGTGAAATAAATTCAGTCATTCTTAGGAAAATTTAATTTTTTGAGAAGATTTATTCCAAACTTCGCTGAAATTGTGAAATTGATCACATATATGCTCAGGAAAAACAACGAAGTGAAATGGAAAGAAGAAGCTAAAGCATCCTTTGCATGCATCAAGAAGGTTATAAGTGAGGCACCTATACTAGCGAGCCCTGATTATCTCAAGGATTTCCTTATTTTATCATTTGCTTCTGAACATACACTCATCGCGATACTCCTTCAGAAGAACGAAGAAGGTTTCGAGCAACCGATAGCCTTCTTTAGTAAAAGTCTCTAAGATGCCGAACGCAGATATAATATAATGGAAAAATAAGCATATGCTATGGTAAAAGCGTTAAAGGATTTTAGAACCTATGTTTTACATTCTAAGGTGATTGCATATGTACCTATTAGCTCTGTAAAAGATATTTTGGTTTAGGCAGACAGTGATGGCAAAAGAGGACAATGGCTTGCCAAAATTCAAGAGTTTGACTTGGAGATAAAACCAACAAAATTAGTAAAGGGGCAAGGCTTAGCTAAACTCTTAGCTGAATCCAATTTCAGAGCTCTCAGGATAAACAACTCTCAGGGGGAGGAAGAGAGGGTAGACATGAATGAACTTGAGGATCAAATAGCTGAAAACCGAATCGAAGAGAAATTTGCTTCATCAAATTGGTACAAGGACATAGTATCCTACTTGTTGACATTGAAATGCCCAAGCGACTTGTCCCCATCCAAAGCCAGAATGTTGAAGCTTTATGTGGTCAAGTATTGTATTTCCGAAAAACAATTGTATTGGAAGGACCCACTTGGCTTCCTCTTGGTCTGTCTGGTCAAATCAGAAACAAGAAAGGTCATAAGCCAATTTCATGAAGGAGTGTGTGGAGGACACCACACCTAGAGAGCTATAGCTTATAAGATCCTGAGGGCTGGGTATTATTGGCCCAAACATTTCTCATATTTCAATGCCAAGGTATGAGCTTGCAATCCTTGCCAATTTTTTGCAGGCAAACATAAACTCCTAGCAATGCCATTGATTCCGGTCAAAATGGAAGCTCCTTTTCAACAATGGGGATTAGATTTCATAGGAGAAATTAATCCTCATTCTAGTGCTCAACACAGATGGATTCTAACCGCTACAGACTACTTCACCAAATGGGTGGAAGCTATTCCAACGAGAAAGGCTACTGATTCGGTGGTAATAGATTTCTTAGAAGAAGCTATTTTGTCTAGGTTTGGCTGTCCTAGAAAGATAGTCATAGACAACACACAGGATTTTAAATCTATGGCTATGGTTGGCTTTTGCCAAAAATATAATATTGTGCTCAGTCACTCCACAACATACTACCCTCAGGGAAATGGTCTGGCTGAATCTTCAAACAAGAGCTTAATCAGTATAATTAAGAAAGTGTTAAGTGAAAATAAAAAGTCTTGGCATGTGCATTTGAAGTACGCTCTTTGGGCAAATCAGATAGGCACAAAAAATTCTATTGGCACTTCTCCCTTCCAAATGGTATATGGGATAGATGTAGTGTTGCCTATAAACCTAACACTTCCTGTAATGAAACTGTGGAAAGATGAGAAGGAAGAACCAAATCCTGTGACAAGAAGGATAAATTAGTTGATTGAGGTTCAACAACATAGGGCGGTAGTGGATGAAAGGCTGCAGAAATATCAGGATGACATGAAAGTGTTATTCGATCGTAGAGCCAAAGACATAAATTTTCTCCCCGAAAATTTAGTTTTGAAATGGGATGCTAGGAAGGAGGATTTAGGAAAAAATGGTAAATTCGATCACATCTGGTACAGACCATTCAAGGTTGCATCTCCTGAAGGAAAGAATTCATTTCTACTAGAAAATTTGGATGGTAAAATCTTGAACGCCCCCGTCAATGGGCGTTTTTTAAAACATTATATAGAATAATTGATTTCCAGAATTCCTATTGTATATACCATTTTGTTTAAGTCTTTTATTTCATAATTTTCTTAGGAAAGTCTACTTTCATTCTGTAAATAATAAAAAATAAAATAAAATTGGTTTATGTCTCTTTTAGAAATAAGGATACAAAATTCTTAATGTATCCAATTCTGTAAAAACCTGATACTTTTCATATTGTTCTTTCATAGGATTCTGGTTGACAACCCGACAAGTAAAATAAGCAAGCAAACAACCTTAAAGTGGAAGATAAATCTTCTATTTCAAAAAGAGAATGAAAATGGTAAGGCAAAGGTGTGAGTCCCAACAAAGTTTATTTTGTGAAAACAAAGATTTTGTATCAAAAAGTGCGTTGATTATCTCATAAGATTCTATAAAAAAAAAAAAAAATGTGTTTTCAAAATCTAGGCTTTAAGGGTTCCACTTAGAACAAGATAGGAGGTAAATAAAGTAAATTTTTTTAAGAGTGAGTTCATAAAGTTAGGTTTAATTTATGACCTTTGTTTTTTGACTTCCAGATCATTCTACGTCCCCTCTTTCTACCCTCAGTTCTAAATCAAGCTTATTTTTCGGGTTTCCCATAGAGGGAGAAGAGATTACGTCTTAACTTTTGAAATTGAAAAACAGTTCTTAATTAGTAAGACCAGTCCTCATATTTCTTACTCTCTGACTAAACATGGTTATGCGTAGACCGATCCTGACTCTCCTAGGTCTCTTAGCAGTTTTTCTGAGGATTTAAGCTTGCTCAAAGGAAGACCCCTGAAATTAATCTCCCCCTTTTTTCTCTGCAAACTAAGGTGTTTTGAAAGTTGAGAAAAGGTTGGTCTAGAGTAATCAAAATAGGTTGAAAAACCTCCATTGCAATTTTTACATAGATACCACCCCTGGTATATTAAGTATCACTGATTTCCCCCACTTCGTATTCATAAAGTAAATATAAGACAGATGGTGAAAGGAAATTCATATTTGATTGCCCCCATCTAGTCCAAAAGATGATGAAAGGAAATTCATTTAAATGATTGTCCTTGTCTAGTATAAAAAGATAGATAACTTCACCGGGGTGCTAAACAGGCTCGCTGGTAGTGAAGCAATATCTGAGGTTAAATGTATAATTAGCATTAGAAGCGGTGAAAGGAAATTCAGTAAAAAGGGACAGATAACTTCAGCGGGGTACTAAACAGGCTTTCTGGCAGTGAAGCAATATCTGAGGTATCTGTAAGGTTGTCATACTTAAATACCACTCTACTCTAGTTACCATTTTTTCGAAACCAGATCTGCATCCCAAGTCAAGACAGGGATCCCCATTGAAAATATTAATTTTTGTTCATTTGATGCAAGATGAAAGCCACAAATCTATTGAGTTTCCTAAGATTGTTTTCATCATCTTAATGATAACTTAATTTCAGTAACGGGAAAGAGAAGGTCATGAATAAGACTACAACTGAGTTTACAACAAATGAGAACTTTGAAAATATTTTCAGAAATAAAAATCAAATCTCTTTTTTCCTCTGTATCCCCTTCCTTAGCAATTTTTGCAGGGATAAGCCTTTGACCCCATTAAACCAATGAAGGCACCAAGTCTACATGTTCTCCTCATCCCACAAGGAGATGAGGTCCCTAGTTGGAGCCTATGTTGAAACATATCTTAAATTTTTTATCCCTAAGACCTAAACTTTCCTTTTTTGGGTTTCGGCTTTTCATAAAACGCAAGTTTTGTTATCATTCCCAAATGCACAGTACCGATTTCCCGAAGAAATCAATTATTTAAATAATAAAAGGCAAAAAAACCTAAAAGTATTATAAGAATCCCAACGCATTTTCTATAAAATTATTTTAATCATGATAAGCTTTAAAACTAAAGGATTTAAGGTTAACTTTAAAGAGTTTTCAGGATTCGGGGTTTGCTGAAAATGTATTTTTCAATACAAATTGAATTGCGAAATCCCGATCCCCGATTTCTCGAAATAAAGAGAGTTAGTTTAAATGCTAATTAATTAATTCTCTAATGCAAAAAGTTAAGGCTTAAGTTAATCATTTCACGATTTCAGGATTCGGGGTTCAATGATAACACATCTCTTGTCAAAATGATCCCTGAAATCCCGAATCGCAAAATCCTGATCCATAATTTGTGTTAAACCGAACTAACTCTGTTTTGTCCTTAACCCTGTTTAGTTAGTTAATTAAGGTGAATTTAAGTCCTATTTTTAAAACACGTCATGATTTCGTAACTTCGGAAATTGGGATTTGTCAATGACATACTTCTTGTCAAAATGATCCCCGAAATGCTACATATCAATCAATCACTTTGCTAAAACATTTAAGTCTTAATTAACATGTCGCGAGATTTCGGAGATTAGATTTCATCGATGACATACTTCTCGACAACACAATCCCTGAAATCCCAAAAAAGAAAATCTTCAGTCTTAATCTATGATTAGCACCAATTAACCTTTTTCCAAAGCATGATTAATGATAATCATTTTTAAGGTTTCGTTCATGTTTCGGTTTTCGATTGAGTAAAATGTCCAGAGTTTTCTTTAAAAATCCAAAGGAGCTAAAATACGACCATTTAAATAATGAATCACTGGCAATACGTGGTACTAATGTGTATCTCAGTAAAATATCTTCCGCATTAAATGCATTGAATTCTTGTCAGTTGCGTCAATCCCGTCACTTTTAAATGAATTAAAAGAGCATTTGAATGTCTGTGTTTTCATTTTATCAAGTGCAAGAAACACTCAGTTGAGCTCATTCATTCATTTTCTGTGATAGGTTTTCCATTTAATGTAAAGTCATGGCACCGAAAAAGGCACCGAAGAAGAGTGAAGATACACAGGAAGGAGATATCATCTATGACACCATGCCACATGCTATAGTCTCCATTAAATATTGGACTCAAATCTTTGAATTTCTAGAATATGAACTCAAGAATGCTCATCCTGATTTTGAGAATCACTATCGAGACATAGCTGAATCAAAGCTTCATAAGATCGTTGCACGCCCTCGGCTCGTGGCATACAATGATATGATCAGTTGGGCCCTAGAAAAGGTTGATATCCCGACTAGGATCATCTTAAACGATCAAGGAGTCATCATCGACTCATTCAGGCCAGAACATATACAAGTAATGTATAAACTCTCACCAAATCCTAAACATATTTTTAATGTCAAGTTTTTAGCAAATTTTCAGAGGAAAGAATGCACTGAGGTAGACCAGACTTATCCTGATATGATTAGAGAATGGTGGAGGTGTCCATCAAAATTTAGAGTCGATACCCATGGGGTTTATGCTACAGCATCCTTGAATGAATACATGGTCTACGCAGCCATTATGCTATGTAGAATTTTCGGGAGAAAAGATCCCTGCCATTTTCATGCAGATTGGGTGCCCTTTCTGGAAGAAGCTTAACAAGGGTATGCTTTTAACTGGAGTAACATTTTGTCGGATAACCTAACACAAGAAATATCAAACTACAAAGTTGCAAAATCAAAGGGACAGTCTGTGGCCTTTTACATGTCAGCATACATTATGGTTGCAATCTTCTATGTGACTCCTTTTCCCTTAATGAATTGGAGTTGGAACATAACCTGTCCAGACCCCATTCATGAATATCATTATTCCCTTTGGGAAGAAAATGCTAAGGACACATTTTATGAAATTTGTCATTTTGTTATAGTTTCGATGCATAAAATATTTTTTGGATGCGAACCCCCGTGCATTTCTGATACAGTCACAGAAAATCTTAAAGCAATAGCTGACTGGTTTATTGACGAGAATTTTTCCTACATTAGGGTTTATGGTTGTTCTATTCCCCCTCATGCACTCCCTAAATTCCTACCAGATAGATTGGTGTGTAGAGAGGTAGCCCACCACATAGTAAAAGGCGACATTACATTAGAGCTAAAGGCAACTCAAAAGAAGTCATGGCCAACTTTCCATGTACATGTTAGGAAATTTTCATTACTGAATCTAGGCCATTGTAAAGTAGAGGCTGAATCACTAGAAGAAGTAAATTTGGTAGATATTGAACACAGAAAGCATGACCCCTATCAATTAATAAGCAAACATTTGATGCATTGTAATTTAGAAGCCTATGAGCATGAAACATATTTTTATGGTGACGTATTTAAGGAGGTTAAATCCTATGAAGAGGTATTGAACAGAGTACAGGCCCTGCCACTTGACACACAGATTGGTTTCGCATCATTCCAGAGCCATAGGAGAAGCTGTTTACCCAAAAATTTGTAGATAAAAGCTACTGTTATTAGATAAATCCGTAAGTGCAGACACAAACCAATCTCCCTAGATCCACCTGGATCTAGAACAAATCAATACAGAATAATACTCCTTCCCTAGATTTTGACTATTGAATTAAGTAGGAGGCAAGAACGAGTAAAATACCTTATAATCGCTTCCTATGGTCTTTGTTGCTCCTGCTTCACTCCAATGCTCTTGTGCAGTTAATACCAAGACAACACAAACCAATCGAAGGGAAGACAGCTCAATATATTCAAAGGTCAATCTATGTATATGATC
>SNQJ01S0071641.1:7930-30939 GCA_010110895.2 Picea sitchensis | reverse complement strand
CCTTCTGCACACCTTCCGCTCATGTAGCTCAACTTGTTGAACAACCTCAACCTCAACAGGTTCATGATAGACTTCCACAAACCAAGCAGCGCGACGTCTCTAGCAATACAAGCGGCTCACCCAGATGCAGATCCAGCAAACGCTTTGCCCTCTCCCCCAGGAACTCAATGCAATGGAGACCATTGATTCCTAAGGAGGGAGGATTGATCTAGATGGATATCGGTGGCCACCCACCTTTTCCAACTGGCTCAAAACAACATTCTGACATTTTTGGCAATTTACTATTTTTAGTAGTTTTTCGGGTTGTGAACTTTTGGAGCCGTTTTGAGGCCCTAAACGATGTTTTTTGGGGTTGAAAAATTCCATCATGGAATTTTGTCAAAAATTTTGTAGTCCTCGGATAGATCTTTCCAACGAGCTATCATACGCCTAAAATGGAGAACGTATGCAAAAGTTACGACCCCGGGAAGTTGATGCACCAACTTACCCAAACAGGGCCCACATGACTTTTGGTGCTTCATCTCCTAGGGTTAGGTTTTTGGATGTCTAAGACTTTTGGCATTCCTGTCTATTGTAAAAAGGCCTTCCGAGCCTCATTGTAATCATCTTCTTATGAATGCGAGTAGCCGTCACATCTCTTCTCAGAGATAAGTTGCCACCATTCTAGCGAGTCTTTCACTCTGTATTTTTACAGTCTTTGTACATTTCTATGATTAATAGAAATCGTGTATTACTGTATATCTGTGTTTATGGTTTCATATCCGATACATTTCTGTTATATTATTGAATATTTGCAATATCTCTGTTCATTTCTTTATTATATCTCCGCTCTCATTTCGTGCTGAAAATAATCCGGATCACTTTAGGACAACAACACAATAATTCACTTAACTAGTTCTATGAGTTAGTTTCTGGGTAAGCGTTGCACTATGATTCATCACGCGTTGTGTGTCACAACTCCTTGTGCACATATGTATTATATATGTGTTTCAACTCCTCTCACATAGGTATCTCCTCAATCGCCTTTTGTTCCTCACACAAAAACTTATTTTTATGTGCAACATCAAACTTGGGAGGTGCATGCGTCACTTTCCTAATATTTCCCTCTATGTTGTGTTCTAAACAGTCTCCTATGTTCAGGTCAGTTCCTTTGTGGATACCTCCTTATATTAATTCCCATACATCAATTTCTTCTTTCATATTATATTATTCACACAATTTAGCAGTCACCATGTTGTAGTTCCCCCTTTTCTCTTCCCACTTTGCCACCAACTATATGCAATCTTCCATGACATGATCTATGCTATGGAAATATCCACACAACACATGGGGCTTGGTACAGAACCATCCCAAGTGGCTTGTGTCACTGTAGTTGAAGTAGGTGGGTGGTATTCCTCTTCTCCCTCCATATTATCCACCTCTTACTCTTCCATATCCTCCTATTTGTCCTCCCTAAGAGTCTCCACGGTCTCCACCCTTATTTTCCTCTTGAACCCTATATGCATATGTCGTATGCTCCTTCATTAATTGTAGAGATTGGTGGTTTTTTGCATTGTGCCCCATGGATTTGCATAACTCACATAATGGAGTGTGTGTAGTCTTTGGATATTTTTTTAGTGTCAAGAAATTGGGAAGTACATGGCCCCATTGTCTGCAAATCTTACACCATTCAGTTTGTATCCCAATAGGAAATGGGTTTGGTGCACCAGTTTCCATGTAGTTTTCCAACACAGGACACTCATTTTGATGGTAAAATTTTGTGTAGAAAAAGGTACACCAGATATTCTCACGCATATCCTTCCCATTTTCCATATATTGCAACTACATGGTGAGGGTCACAAGTTGAGATTGCACTTGTGCCAGTCTCGTCGACGTCTCACCACCCCCAAGAGTAGACTCTAGGCCATTGCGATCTCTAAGGCTTCCAATTGAGTCATCACCTTCTGTTGCGTGAGTGGGACTCAAATGTGTGAGATGAGTCCAACAATGGACCACTCTCTTTGCTGGAAATCCTAGATCTATAAAGTTAATCTATCCATCATAATCTTGAATTGGTAGTCATAGCCTCACACGATTTCTCTCACTTGTTGTTTAATATTCTTAATCTTTGTTATGTACTGTGAATCTGATTTTAGCTTATGGTTTTGTAAGTAATTCTCTCCTTATACTTCAAATACCATGTCAGAGCTTTGTCTCTGAAGGTAGTCTCTAACTGTGTGATCTTAGCTGCTTTGTTTTTTATTTGGTTCATAGACCAGATTGCTTCACATGTGAACTAATGTTGTTCTGCAACATCTCTTAACATTCCATGAAGCAAGATGAGCCTGAGGGTCGAATCATCCCTCGTCTGAGTGGACATACTTGAAATAGAAATGTATCTTCTTGATTGGTTTATACTTTGTACTACTGGTGTTGACAATATTTCTTGGGACGTTTCATTGACTTTGGTTTCTACCACACTTGTGTCTTCTAGTTTTATCGCTTCTAATATTTCTTCCTTGTTTGTTTCTTATTAGTTTAAAATTCACAAGGTGGGTGGGGGTGGTTCAAAGAGGGGGTTACTCCATGCTATCTTTTCTTCTTCACTGGTGGATCCAAAAGAGATTCCTATATTGATTTGCATGAGCTTCCTTATCACAACACAAATCTCTTCACTCTTTGGGAAGACACCTTCATCCCTATATTCTATTTCTCCAATGCTACTACTCTACACCTCATATTTTGTTTATTTGAATACATCTCTTATTATCCAAGGGGATTTTACCTATTTCTCCACAACTTTACTACTACTTCCTCCAATATCTTCTCTTGATACCTTGTTCTCGACTCCATGACTCTTTGATGGTCTCTCTTCTTCTGCACTTCTCTCTAGCACAAATATTTCTTCCATGCACCCTTCTGGCATGGCTTCTCTTTTCAACTTCATCTTATATCTCCTTGATACTCATTAGTCACCCCTCATCATCCCTTATTTGCTTTCTTTCTTGACTCTCTTCCTCAACTTGACTCTTCTTGTGTATCATTCAACTCTTCTTCTTCTCTTCTTTCTAGATCCATCCACTCTTCACCTTATCTCATCTTCTTCCTACATATTCACATCCCCTCC
Source organism: Picea sitchensis (assembly GCA_010110895.2). Classification (NCBI taxonomy): domain Eukaryota; kingdom Viridiplantae; phylum Streptophyta; class Pinopsida; order Pinales; family Pinaceae; genus Picea; species Picea sitchensis. The sequence goes on along the minus strand of SNQJ01S0071641.1, from coordinate 27,833 downwards.
ATTTCATGCAAGTTTTACGCTACCATCCTATTAGGTTCCATGCAAATCAACCCCTTCTCCATGAATAACATCTTGATCTAAAGTGGAATTTAATCTATCAATCTACCTCAATATCCAACTGCAAACTTTCTTTCTGCACTACTAAAATATTTTCTAATTTTCTACAATTGACTACAAATTCAACAATGTATCCTTCTTTAACTCATTTGAACCAGAAATTAATGGCTTTGGCCCACTTGTTGTCCAATATTTCAACTGAGTTAATGCTTATTGGTCCCAAACTGGAGGTTCTTGGGATCACCATACAAGCTTAATCTCTATCTATTTCTTTACCCATTCATGCAACAAACATGGAAACTCAACAAATAAAATTTCATGAAGATATAAATATATATGCCTTTGTTTCCATCATTCGAGGTTGATTTATATATTTATGGTCTCCCACTATGCGAACTCATCCTCTTTCTTAGAAATCCATTCTTCTTTCTCTTTTCTTGAAGGCTTCCATGTCATGTCCTTACTCCAGCATGTAACACAAAATCTGTAGGTCTCGATAACAAAACCAATTTGTTGGCATGGGGATTTAGACCTAGGGTTTGAAAGATTTTACCAACAAAACCCCATCAACATTAACATGTTCAATATCCAAGAATTGAATAAGGTCTCATCTTAGACACTCATGATAATTACAGAGACTGAACAATTTTGTAGTGCATGAAGGAATATGGTGAATGGAAAGCACATAACATCAAATTGTATGTTAATTACTACTCATTCATGTCAACATTCATCTATGTAAACTAGCTTCTAACATATACAACAAGCATTCATTCACAGTAGAGTCCATGAAAATAAAGACCAAATTGTATCTCATTCATTTCATTGATCAACTAGAGATAAACATTTAGATATACAATGGTTGTATCCTTCTCAAAGACTCATTCAGAATTGAACCAAAGATCGGAAAACTCATATCTAGATACGCTTTATCTCTCATATTACATTTGGAAGGTTGCCTCATTCACAACAACAATAACAACCCAAGAACTACAACAAACCAAGCAACTCTTAGCTAGTCCATGTGCATTCCTTTTATCTCTTCATAAGAATGGTAATGATAACAACTCTACCAACTCACTAACAACCTCAAGAATGACCAATCAGTCGGTTACAAAATAAGTTTCCAATCATTACAATTGATCATGCATCGATATTCATGCATGACTTCTTACAAATCTTTGCATGGTACCAAATTTGGTGCACACACTACAAATTGTTTTGCATAGGTGCATATACAAAACTTGTGGCACACACAAAGTTAAAACTTGTGGTGCACACACATGGTCTTGCCAACCCATTGTTGATGTTTTATGATTCTCATATATGATAGTTATTTCCTTATGATAAATAACACGATTCAATTTCATACAAAAATTATTATAGAATAACTATACATTGAAAATCTCAACTATAACAACGCAGCAGAAATAACAGGATCTAGAAATATTAACCATTCACAATAGACACAAGAGCACAAGAGTTTATCCTAGGAAACCCAAAAACCTTTATATAGAAGAATTCAGTCCAAAATATTACCAATGCATCACCGTCAATAGCCAAAATACCATACAGAGAAGATACTCCCCAAGGATAACATCACCAAGACCTGGCGCCTCAATAAGATGACCAAGAGAAACCAAGAATATCCTTCCCAAGTGTGGCGCACTCATCAAGATACCAGAAACATAGAAATAGTAAAATTACCAAAGCTGTAGCTGCAACTTCCTAGTGCGCACTGCAGAAAGAGTTGTCTGACTGTCCAAATGAAATGATCCAATTCTATATTTATACTAATATGGGCGCCTTTCTGGGTCTGACTTCTTATTCTAGGTCTTCAAATTACTTTATTATTTTTTGTCTTTTACTGGTGGGGCTGACTTCTCTTCCTGGGTCTTCAATTTCTTCATGGGGCTTCTATAATGGTGTAGATGGGTCTTCTTATACTTTCTTGTGGAGAATGACTTGCCTAAAGTTGCAAATATTCAACACTCCCTCTCAACAAGGGAGGAATTCTCCGTACTTTGATTTATTTTTTCATAGAAAGGTTGTCTTCATGATCCATGTTGATGATAAATATCCATACAAATATGTCTATCACCTTAGGTCTAAATGAATACCACACCTAGAACATTCACTTTCACAAGTACGCCCTTGTGAGTGAATGTCACCACAGGTAAACCCCTGTGAGTGAATCTGCAATTCTTCGTTGGTTAAACCACAAATCCTGGGAGAGTGACGTATAATGCTATCTGACACATGGAAGAACCTCGAGAACCTCGATTCCACAGGTAAACCTCTGTAATTAAGGACTACGTCTGGTCCACAGGTACACCCTTGTGAATATCTACCCGATGTTGCAAATCATCAACACTCCCTCTCAACGAGGAAGACATTCTACATCATGCATCATACTTGGCACTTATAACAATAAATCTCTATGAATGAGCTCATCATTCTCCCAAGGTCACACAGACCTATCTCGGTCACAAAGACCTATCCTAGATCATACAAACATATCTGAGGTCACACGGACTTATCTAGGTCACATAGAGCTATCTGGGTCACATGAACCCATCCTGGGAGAATGGCTATGGAATCACACAAAACCATATGATGCTACTAGAATGTCAACAATATTCTTGTCTATGTGTTGGAATCTGACTACTCCATCTGCACCATGTCTCAGATGAAGTCCCGCGAGAATCCTCTGAAACTAGAATGTTTCACGACTCACATCACTAGCTATGATATACTCTTCCTCTATTGTATTGATTTCTACAGAAGTATTCTTCTTGATAAGCCAAGGAGCATGTCTAATATGATGCAACACCCACTGGTGCTCTTTCTCTCTACCACACTTCTTGTCTGGTCAGAATATGTATATCTCTACAGCTTCAGCCCATCATCTGAGACATATCTTGTCCAATTGTAACACATAGGTACATGCTTTGTTGCAACCCAATGGTAGTGTCTCAGCTCTACCATAAAACTGGTTCAAGGTGTAAAGCAATTATCCATCTTGGTCTTAACCAGGTACATCAAGGATCCAATCAACTTGTTGTACATTGTGGGATCCACCAAATATGAATATGAAGTAGAATCACTCAACTTATTCATATTTTTCATCATAGTTGTAGTCATGGACTTGTAGTCTATCAGATCAAATCTCATCAATATCCCCTGAATGAGGAAGATATCATCTGATCTCGTCATGTCTCTAATCCCAAGAGTACATCCGGCCAGGATCCTCCATCTCGAACTCTGAGTCCAACTCCCTCTATCACTAGAGTAAGTTATGTTGTCTAGTCTACCTCACTGGATGCTCCCTCTATGACTGAGAAAAACTCCATACCTAGTCCTATCGACTGGCTTTCTCCTCTGTCACTATATCAAGATCTATTGAAACAAGTGTATCCTCCTAGAATATCTCACATCTCCTAGAAGCCTCCTCAAATCATGACACTTGTATTTCAGTCCTAGAAGATGTCTCTCTCTCACTTGGATCTGAGAGGGAACTCCCTCTGAATGATTGGCTCTCCCTCTAAGCCAACTGACTCTCTCCAAGATCAATTTCACTCTGAGTCTTCATCATTCTTGGTTAAAACCAAGCTCATCAAGTATCCATCAATCCTGGATTACCATGCTCCCTCTAAAACATGAATCCCTCTAAGTTTGTACAATATATGGAGCCATCTTCTCCCTCTGCATTTGTTGATCTCCTATGAAGTTTGATCTCTAATGAACTATCCTAGGAGGTTGCTCCTCCCTACTGGATCCTAAGGTATGACTCCCTCTGAACTTTGGCTCCCTTTGAGATGGTACTTGGTGGGGCCACCTGCCTCACCACTGGTGGGGCCACATGCTCCTCCTCATAACTGGAAGGTTTGGAATCAATGATGTGACTCTGTATAACTCGAGAATCGTTGAGGTAGTTTTCTCTCCTTGAAAGTATCATGGGGAGCTGCATGCCATACTGCATCCTACAAGGTATCATGAAACCATGCTCGCCTCTTCTTGGTCATTGCAACATCTCTAGGTAGATCCACTGACCTGGATGGCTCTACTAAATCTTCCTGATAATATGAAGAGTGAACAACTGGACTAGAGGGATCTATATGGGCATCTTCAAATCCTTCTACTCTTCACAATCAATCTCCATGTGAAACAACCTGTATCCAAAACAAGTATCCTTCTTTCCATAATGTTCTAACTTCGTCCTCTTTGCCTTTGGTACATGGATGTATACAGTCATTTACACTACTCTATGTATAGATAGTCTTCTCCATGTCTCAAACTAGAGACCATCTAATCTATTACCTCCTGCAACCGTCACTGTAGCTCACTCTTAGAGCTACCACCTGTGACCTGCCCGAAACAAGATAAATAACAAGGGAAAATGGAAAACAAGAACAATATTCTTATGAAAAGGAAATAGAAACAAGAACAACAAAAAATAGGAACAAGAACAATCGTCACTATAGCTCTTTTCTCAGAGCTATTTCCTGTGACTTTCCTAGAACAAGAACAAGAATAATAAACAAAGAACAAGAACAACACTTCTCTAGTGTTGCAACCAGTCATTCCTTCGTGGTAACCTACCCAGAACAAAACAAGAACATATCCATGGTAACCTCCATGGAAATTACTAGGTAACCTTCCTGGGACAAAGACAACAACCAAGAACATCTCCTATATGTGATCAATTCTATCTTGCAAACAAGTGCATCATTAGTAGTAAACAATGAGTATTTACATAATTATTATTGTCACTAAACATTTGATAACAAAAAGTACTCAACAGTAATAGAACTCTAAATATTGTTGTCTCGGTTACAATATTTATTTCAGATGAAACATTATAAAAATATCAAACCTGATATGAAAACATTGATTCTTGATTGCTAGGGAGGGTGTGCTATTCCTCTGAATGCACTAAATCCAATGATCCCTTTATGTCATTGCTTGAACAAGGTCCCTTGTACATCCCCTGTAAACACCCTCATACTCTGCTAAATGATGTAACTTGGAAACATATATAAGTGCATACCTTTGAAATTTGTAACACCATCTAGCTTGTCTTCTAATCTAAAACTGGACAACATCAGTACATGAGGAAATCACAAAATCAAGATGGCAGAAAGTTCAATGTCTAGGAAAATGCAAATAAACCCTAAAATTTCAACTTTGACGGAAATTCAAACTGAGAATTTAGTGCATTAGGCGTGCTAGGGAAAGGCAAGTTGCTCTATACAAAAAGGTTTCCTCAACTCGGTTCAATAAATGCTCAGCGAGCTTCACAAAGAAAGTTGTTGCAACTAGAGTAGTGGGTTTTAGGTGAAATTTCAACTTTCACCAAGATGCAATCTGAGACCACTAGGGGGTGCGTTAGGCTAGGGTGAGCTTATCTATATAAAAATTAAACTCAACGTCCTCCAATAAGTTGCTCAACGAGCTTGAAAAGTTTAGGTCTTTGCAGTGACAAACAAAAACTATGCAGTGACAATATTTCAACTAGCTCTAATACCATGTTGATATTTTATGATTCTCAGATCTTATAGTTATTTCCTTATGATTAATAAAAAGATTCACTTTCATACAAAAATTATCATAGAATAACTATACAATGAAAATAACAAATATAGCAGTGCAACGGAAATAACAAGATCTAGAAATATTAACCATGCAAAGTAGACACAAGAAAACAATATTTTATCCTAGGAAACCCAACAACCTTTCTATAGAAGAATTCAGTCCAAGATATTACCAGTACATCACCATCAATAGCCAAAATATCATACAAAGAAGATCCTCCCCAAGGCTACCATCACCAATACCTAGCACCTCAATAAGATGACCAAGAGCAACCAAGAATATCCTTCCCAAGTGTGGCGCACTCGTCAAGATACCAGAAACCCAGAAATAGCGAAATTACCAAAGCTAGAACTGCAACTGACTTGTGCACACTGCATAAGGAGTTGCCTAATTGTCCAAAATAAATGATCGAGTTCTATATTTATACTAATGTGGGCACCTGTCTGGGGCCGACTTCTTAATCTAGGTCTTCAAATTACTTTATTATTTTTTGTCTTTTATTGGTGGGGCCGATTTCTCTTCCCAGGGCTTCTGTGATGGTGTAGATGGGTCTTCTTTTACTTTCTTGTGGAGAATGACTTGCTTGAAGTTGCAAATATTCAACACCTATGGCTCCGTCACCTTGATCTTTTACCAAGATTTCCTCATGTAAGCTCTCCAAGAAAAACATCTCATAATGCTCAAGGTATCCACAGTAGTGCTCTTGTTTTCCTTTGGGTCTATAAATCTTTTCTAACTTGCATAGGATTTGAGTCCTCCTTCTTCAACATCCATTTATTCTACCCTTTTTCCAAATGTCCATACATGTGAATTGGAGCATTCAACGATTATGAATTCTTGTCTTCTTTTCCATCAATTATTTGATGGGTTATTCTACTTGTAATTTTTAATTTTTGTTTTTACAAACCTTCATTCATACATGAGTTTGATAGTCACTGAATGTACAACAATGTCCAAAAAAATCATGACTTTTCATTAATTACTAGTTACACCACAACATACCTCTTCAATTTATGAAATGACATGAATTATAACCAAGACATGCCAATCATCGGGTTAATATAAGAAACATTTGTACAATCTATGTTAATGCCCACCCCATTCCAATAGTTTAGTGAGAGTTAATATAATCCAATTATTTGTTACGAAGGTGAAATCCATATCAGTTTAGCATGGAAACATGAAACAACTTGTTATAAAAAAATTAATTGAACACAAATTTAACAAGTGTTGCATGGCAACGTAATCCCTGCCTTTGGAAGCTTTGAAAATTCACAATAATAATGATTTAAAACTATAATAAGATTAAATTATATAATTTATAAAACTATAATACAATTAAAATATAAAATTGGTGGTAAATTTTCCAAAGATTATAAATTGTAAAATATAAAGCATTACCCATTATTGGGATTTTGTTCTTCAAACAATGTAATACATGAATGAAACACTTAAGTTTAATGATTTGTATCTCGGGGGATGAGATATGGATGGCTTGAATGCCAAGATAGGAGGAGCTTAGATGTGTCAATATTGCATGAAAAAAATGTGGACAAAAACATGTAAATGAAATACTTGGGAGGTGAGGCTCAAAGATGAGCCTCACCTCTAAAACTAATTACTAGTAAATCCCTCAGAGTTAATTAATCTCACAACGAACAATAAAAAATATCAGAGAATCCAAAATGAGTAACTTGATATTATGGGAAAGTTTTATATTCCTTTATATAGCATTACAAAATGGTCCATTGGACAAAGTAATAAATATCTCATTAAATGAGTCTCTATTATTAGTATAATAGATCTAACTACCCAACTAACTAAGTAGTGGAAAATAAAACCCGATACAATAATGGAAATATCTCATTAAATGAGTCTTTATTATTATAATAATAGATCTAACTACCCAGCTAAGTAAGTAGTGGAAAATAAAACCCAATACAATAATGGAGAGATGTGACTCTCTTTGACCCATATGGGAAACCTGTTAGCCCAATTAATTAATGAGGATGTGAGAATCTCCTTGATCCACCTGGACAATATATTAGCTTTATATATTTATGACTTTTGCATCCAAATTTAGACCATATACCCTCTAAAATTCGGATCATTCCTCCCCCCTTAGAAAGTGATGGTCCCCATCATTTCATCCATGCTAAAAAGAGAAACCCCATTATCGTATCATTATGATTACAATGTGAAAATACCCAATGAAGAGAAGGGGTTTGGGCTTTGTGTGGTTTACCCATAACCATGAGTTTGTGGTCGACCCATAGCCTAGTTCATAATGGCATTGTACATGAGTAGAAAAATAAAGAAATTTTAATAAAATCCCAAAATTTAAAAAGATAGACCCATTTGATATACTGAAGATATATTTCTATCGATAGATGGAACTTGTTCTGAGGTGGCCCATGGAGTGAGAAATAACAGGCCGAATTTGAAGGGTGCATGACACGTTGGTTACATATATGTGTTGCTTCAAGCAAAGATATCTCATAATCCAGACAACAAAATGAAATTCCACGAAATACCCATTTTATATATTGAAGATATATTTCCAGAAATATGTGGAAATCCTTTTGTAGTTTCCTAAGTAGGGAGAAAAATCCCGTTGAATATGGTGGTATGCATGGCCTCCATGGGTCAAATACATGCTAAGATTCAATCGATGATATCTCCCAAACCAGGAAACCAAATGAGATTATGTGAAATACCCATTTGATATATTTAATAGAAATTTCCATCCATATGTGGAAATCCTTATGTAGTGTTCTGAGTAGGGAGAAAAATCCTATTGAAGATGGTGGTACGCATGACTTCCTTGGGTCAAATACATGCTGATATGAAATCGATGATATCTTTCAAACCAAGAAGCAAAATGAGATTTCATGAAATACCCATTTGAGATATTGAAGATATATTTCCATCTGTATGTGGAATACCTTCTGTAGTTTCTTGAGCAGGGAGAAAAATCCCTTTGAATATGGTGGTATGTGCGGCCTCCTTGGGTCATATTTTCTATTGTTCATTATGAGATTAATTAGATTTGATTGATTTACTAGTAATTAGTTTTAAAAGTGAGGCTCCTCTTTGAGCCTCACCTCTCGAGTACTTAATTTACATGTAAAATTCCATGGTTTTTTTTTTTTATCAGAGCGGTCTGCTCTTCATTTATTTTTCTTCGTGCATGTCCCCGACAAGATTTGGGTACAAGAATTCGGGACTCGAACCAGTTGACGAAACCAAATCATTTAATTCCCACAACTTTCTCTTTTTTACATATACCTTAATCTAGTGGGCTAATGTGTTGATAGTTTGTTACATCCTGGAGAGTCATGACAATCCACACACCATAGCCTTGTAGAGCATGTTTATTTAAGGAAACAATTTGTACAAGTGGAATTATAGGTATAGGCGAATTAGCAATTAAATTTGGTTCTTCTAAGTACAGAAGAACCAATTAGCACTATAGCAGATCAAGATCCACAATTAGCAGGGTAACTGGGATAAAAGAAATTAGAAATTATTGAGTTTAAACATAAATATATGAGAAAAACACATGAATTGTTAATGATCTTTTTTGAAGGGTAATATTTAGATTCATTTCTCAAGAATCAGAAATCTCTGGTTGGACAATGTGCATTACAATGAGAATCGTCGATTAAAAATAACTTTGGCTTTAATATTGAACACAAAGCAATAACATTTTATTGCTTTACTGTTTGAAATTTATATTTAAATATTTGTTTTATTTTAATAAAATAAAAATGTGATATATATATATATATATATATATATATATATATATATATATATATATATATATATAACTCAATATATATATCACAACAATGTTAATAATAATAATATATCACAACAATGTTAATAATAATAACTCAACAAAAAGTTGTACATAAAGTTGTTCTATCGACAACAAAGTTAATACATAATAAATGATCCAACAAAAACCCAACTTGTCACATATTCCAACAATATATGGAAATAAAATATTACTTCCTTTTTAGATGTTTAAATGAGAGGCTCACAAGATGCCATCAAATGTTTTATTAATGAATCATCAAATGATAAAGCTGTTGAATGGAATCAAGTAAAAATATTATTTTTGGTTGCAAATGTATTTATATAATGGTCGATCACTATCATATGGTGGAGTGTAGGATAGGAAACAATGTCGTGTAGGATATGATAAGTTCTATGTATTACGATTAACTATAGAAACAGTGCATACAATGGAGAGGCAGTGGATCACAACTCTTTCTCTTGTAACAAATCTGGTAGTCTCAACACTCTATATAAAAAAATATGTGGGTTTCTCACTTCATGCCAGTTCAAAGTGATTGAAAATTATTTACAATTTTATAAAAAAATATTATAAATTAAAGTATTACCATAATTATATTTAAGCATTTTATTTTCTTAGTGTGTTGAAGATAGATTTTTCATTTTTGGATCTTCATTAAGGAAATATGAAATGTAGTCTTCATTTTTTAATTCTTACTGTTGAGAGTAAACAATTGAAGGACACTAGTCATCCTACCAAAGGTGTTGGACAAACCTTGGGAAGAATTGGCTCAAACTCCATTCCTATTTAAGAAGAACGACTTGAAATACTCGCATGGCATAAGACCGAGTGAGAATATTAGGAGGTCGAGTATGCTGATTGGTCCTGAATAAGTCATTCTCTCTCTATCTCTAAAACCTGTCCCACTTTGTAAAGTAGGTGAAAGTGGGTTGCTTCGATCATAACCAAGTCAGAGAGGCATGTTCAACATAAAGGGAATGGTTAAACCCACCCTTTCTGGTAAAATTTTGGTATGCTCGTTTAACCATAGACAATGTCACATCATTGTCACCCAACCATAGGAATTCACATATGCCATTCTTGAGCACAGTAACCTTTTCTTAGATAGAATGATTCTGGCAAGTCCACACTAGAACCAACAGACAAACCCTAACCAGAACAACCGCTATTGCAATAGCAGGACAATATTAAGAGATAATACCTCTACTAATGGAAGTGTACCTTTACCAAGAGAAGTGCACAAGAGATATACCAGAAAGATTGAGAATACTCCACAACAATTGTTGCACTACTCTCTCCAGTCTTGTGTCTCCTTCTGTTGCAGCTACAACTCCTTAGACTTGTGCACTAGTTGAGTGAGTGAGTGAGTGTGTACAAATGAGCTAAGGTTCCTCCTTATTTATACTAATATGTCCAAATGACTTTTCCAAGTGGGGCCAACTTCTCTTTATGGGCCTTCTAATTCTTTATTATCATTCTCCTTGGGCCGACTTCTCTTCTAGAGTTTAACCACATCTATTTAAGGGTTCTCTTACTTCTAGAATATTCTAATCTAATCATAAAGGTTACACTGGGAGGTTAGTACCTCATGTAGCTACCAAAACATCAACACTCCCTCTTATCTAGGGAAGTATTAACTAAGATGTTCTTCATGTAATGGTCTCAAACACATCCATCCATATCACATGGCATGGGAAAGACTCACATGGTCTTGAAGACCAATCTATAGGTAGCATCACCATGATCACATAGGCTATCTCATGATCAAACATATCATGTCGCAACTAGCATGGCCACATAGGCCATCTCATGATCAAACAGATCATGTAACAAGTATCACCATCATAGCCAAACATGCTCTGTCACACACAAAAACCAAACACAACATGCATCCAAAGTAGTAATTAGCATAAACAGAATCCCACTAGTTGGCACAACAGTCAGGATGGGACTTTCTTCTAGTCCACAATAACCAGACACTAGATCTACAGTTATAGAAACAACCATCTCATGTAGAACTAGGTAACGAGGTGACTAAGTCTCGTATGGAGTCTTACCAGCTCCCACGGATAGAGTTTTCACTTGAATAAGTACTCAAGGGATAAGTCTCATGTGTGATATCACAGGCTACGCTCTCATAAGAATAAGTCCCACTGGTTGGCACACCAGTGTAACATGTGTACCAGACTATTTCACTGGAGTAGCTATGCATACCAGACTATTTCACTAGAGTAGCAATATCTCAGCGTACCATAGTATTTCACTAGAGTATCTATGTGTACCATACTATTTCACCGGAGTCGAAATATCTCAATGTACCATACTATTTCACTGGAGTAGCTATGCATATCATAATATTTCACTAGAGTAGCAATATCTCAACATACCCGACTATTTCACCGAAGTAGCAATATCTCAACGTACCAGACTATTTCACCAGAGTAGCAATATACATGTCTATTTCACTAGAGTACCTTCATACCAGACTATTTCAATGGACTAGCAGACCTGTGTACCAAAATGTTTCACTAGAGTAGAAGACTTCCAACACACTGGGTTGGCCCTCTAGTTGTCCCAAACAAACGCTCTCCCAAAGGATCTAGTTGTCCCAGAAGGATCTACATACACATCATCCTTAGCCACATACAGGAGCTTCACTGCTCCTCTCTGCACCGTATCCCTGATATAGTGATACTTGGTCTCGATATACTTCGACTTGTCATGAAACTAGGTTTCTACGACAACTTTACACATCTATGGTTGTCGCACTAGATGCAAGTCACCTCTAACTGGAGATAAAACACACTAACTAGAAACCTATGAATCCACACTTCTTCACTTGCTAGCTGAACACATTGTTATGTAATTTTCCTCAGTCGTACTGAGTTCTACATTAGATTGCTTTCTGCTGAACCACATTGAGATCATACCTGATCCCAAACTGATACAACATCTAGATATACTCTTCTGGTCTACAACATTACTATCCCAATCTAAATTTGTGTACCCATGCAGTCTAATATCACAATCCACATCATATGTGAGTCCATAATCCACTGTACCCTTCAGGTACCTCAACACATTTTTTTCTGCAACCAAGTGAACATGTCTTGGATCAACCATATATTGACTCAATGTGTTCACCACAAAGAATATATCGTGTCTCGTGTTCGTTAGGTACATCAATGAACCAACCAATTGTCTATACATGGTGGCATCCACTATCTTTGAAGAAGTATCACTTAATAACTTCAGATTCGTCATCATGGATTTACAATCCATCATTCCGAATTTCTTCAGAATCTCTATAGTATATTTTCCTTGGCACATGAAAATCTCTTCCAGTTTCTGCCACACCTATAGACCCAAGAAATAATGCATCATACCCAGGTATTTCATCTCAAACTCTAATGCAATATTTCTCTTGCACTCAGTGATGAGTTTCTCCTTCCCTATTAGAAACAGGTCATCCAATACCAAAGGGAAACCAATCCCAGGTTCATCAAAATAACTTTTTGGCATATCTTTCCTTGGGTTCTTGCTTAAGCTCGTACAAATCTTTCTTCAATGTGAATACGTGAGACTACTTCTCATGTATCTTGTGCCTTCTCTATGTGCACTTCTTCTTACTACTGGAGCAAGTGTCTCGTTATAATATTCTCCCTCTTGCTCGGAGAATCCTCTTGCCACAAATCAGGATCTGTACATATCTATGCTCCCATCAGTACCATGTTTGATCTTGTAGATCAATTTGTAATTCACCACTGATTTCCCTTTTGTTCTCATGGAAAAGAATCCATATCCCCATCCTCCTAACTGACTTCTTCCTATGTCACTGAAACAAGGGAAACTTCCTTGGAGGTGATGCAGGAGCATCACTCAACCTCAGCAACGCTCCAACATTTCGTCACATTAACGTGCATTTCAGATAAGGAGAGGCATTGACCCTCCCATTTTTAAATTTGAAATCGGATCCTCTAGGGATTTGTGTTGTAAGTATAATAAATGCCAAGCCATACCTTTGTACAGGTAGTGGACAGAGTCACCTTAAATGGTTGATTTTAAGAATGTCTTGGTCTGAGTCAGATCTGGACTTTTCATTTATATAATGAAGACATAGGAGTATGGTGTTTGAACTGAGATAATAATGACACTAAAGCGGTGGAGAGGATAAGCTCATAGAGCCCTCATTTTGTAAAGTGAGAGAGAGAGATCTTGGTCGAGAGGTCTTGGAGAAGAAAAACTGAGGATAGAGTTAGATTAGGGGAACTTGAGAGAACTGGGACTCTGTTGCAGTCTAGTTTTTGTAAACCTATGTATAGACACATAGAGATAATATAAAAGCTGTTTTTCCTACACATAGTGTGTTTATGTATTTGTGTTCATTTTTATTCTTTTATGTGTCATTAATGTTCTGATTGTATGAACTGGTGAGGTATTGTATGAGTTTCAATTGTTTCTTGTCTTTGATTTTCGAGTGCAAGGAGTGCACAAATTTCGCAAGGAGTGCGTTGACAGAGGTGAGCTAACCTCAGAGAAGCTCAGGAGAGATATCGTTGAACCTTCATCAGTAGAAGTGCAAGGATTTCACATGAAGAACTATGTGTTGAGTTTGGAAAGAGACAAAGTTATTGAATACTCTGTAAGGAGGAGCTCTGCAAGGTGTGCATCGAGCAAGAAGAACGCTAGGAGGGCGAGAAGAATTTCTTTTCAAGAAATCCTTTGGATCTGAGTTTGACAAAATCCCATAAATGGAAGGAGTGCGTGGGAGATCGAAATATTCGAGGAGATCAAACTCAGAAGAGATAACGCTCACAAGAGCCTAAGCGAGACCCAAGATAATTGTGTTCGCAGGAGAAAGTTCAAAGGCTGAAACCTTCGAACGCTGACAAATATTCTAAGTCAGGAGAACTCAAAATATCAGGAGGAGGAGTGACAACAACCATCAGATTGGTTGTGGGCAGGAGCTTGGACCGTCAGATCAACGTCGAGCGAAAAGAAGAAGTGCAGAAGAGAGGGATAGATCCCATCTGTCGGATCTGAGTACGAGAGAATCAATAGTCGTCTGATCTGTGTAAGGTGCATGAGCCTTAACGCTTCGTACGCATAGGAGAGAGAACTCACCAAAGTTTGAGAAATGATATTTTTGAAGCCCGAAGACCTGGAAATCCGAAGTAAATATCAAACGTTCGATCAGCCAAAGCAGATCTAAGCCGTCAGATTGTTTGAAGAAACTTTGAGTGTCGGATCGACAGGTGAATCTGAGCCGTCAGATATCATGAGCTCAGGAGGAGGCAAGTTTGAAAATTGATATTCCCGAAGCCCGAATAGTCGAAGAGTCATGAGTCGTCGATCTACACGGGGACACTTGTCAACAGATCGCGAGCTCCAGGTAAATTGTAGTGGGGTTTCGGTTGAGAACTGAGACTATCAAAGCTCTAAGAGATGAAGAGATCTGGACCGTTAGATCTAGAGGGACACGTGGTGGCAAATCGCAAGCTTCGGGTAAGTTGCATTTGAATTTCGGTTGAAAGTTGAAACTTCCGAAACCCGAAGACCCAAAGTGAATCTGGGTTGTTCAATCTAGAAGGGACGTGGCGTGAATCCATGAACTCCGGGTAAAGTCCCGAAGTGATTTAGATTCGTCAGATCAAGGGATACATGGCATAGATCTGTGAGCTCTAGGTAAAGACCCGAAGTAATCCTCGATCATTAGATCAAGAGGACACGCGTCAATGGATCACAACCTTCGGATAAAAGCCATTTGGGAAAAGGTGAAGTTTGAGGTTTGAGATCTTAGAAGTCCGAAGAGCTGAAGGAGATCGTGACCATTGATTGAGAAGAGGGATGCAGGACCGTTGATCCGAGTTGAAAGGTCAAATACTCAAAGTAGAAGAAGGACCGTTGATTTAGGGGGACAGTTGTCTGCAGATTATCAACTTCAGAAGATTGGCATACGGAGGAAGACGAGGTTTGACATTTGAGATTTTCGAAGCCCAGAAATCTGAATCAACAAGAACCATTGATGTGAAGGTGGACACACGGTGCCAGACCTAGGACTCCGAAGAAAAGTGGAGGAGGAAAGGTCTGAAGACCCAGAGAAGATATCTCGATCGTCAATCGAGAAGGGAGTCAGAGGGTCATTGATATGGTTGAGGAGGTCAAAGTCTCGAAGTGGGAGCATTGACGTCAATTGGGGAGAGTACGTATTAGAAGATTGTCCACTCCGGAAGATGGCCAGTCAAAGGAATTAGGATTTGTAGAATTGAGATTCCTGAAGGTCGGATTCGCGAAGGATATCCTGGCTGAACATTTAAAGGGACATGTGTCGAAAGATCTTCCATTCCGGAAGATTAAAGTACAAAATAAGGCAGGTTTTGAGATTTAAAAACCTCGAAGTCTGGAATCGTGAAGAGCTCAGATCCATTGATTCAGGAGGGGAAGATATGGTCCATGGAATTAGAAAGGGAAGATTTGAAGCGTCAGTTTAGACAGCACCGTCAATATCGGGAGATCGATAGTCCCATAAAATTTCATGGATTGAAGGTGCGTGGAATTTAACAGGTAATCACATGGTCATCTGACGTCATCATCCAAGGTCACATGCAAGGAAGGGGCTAGTGAAAAGGAGCTAGCGCCTGTAAAATGTAGAGCGCCTAGAGCGCGCAAAGAGAGGGTGCGGGTATCACAGGACCTGCGCCTAAAGGAGAAAAAGGGGCCTGTGTATAATTGATTTGGGTTCAATTAAGAGCCTGAAGAGTCGTTCCGACTCAGCAGAAAGAAATATCCTAGACCGGGAGGTCGCAGACCCCAGGAGGGTAGGGGGGCTGCATCAAGTGGTATCAGAGCATAGATTTATTTTTATTTTTATTTTTCTATAACAGAGAGTAGAGAAAGGATATACTTTGATACCAGGTGGTATCAAAGCTTGAATTTTCGTCAGTAGATTTCAGGCGAAAGAGAAAGAGGAGAAGACCGAATTTTTTTGTTTGTAGACAACAGACAAGAAGGAGGTGAAAGGAGATAATCTGATGACATCAAGTGGTATTAGAAGTGAAGGTTTTCCTGTAGACAGTAGGTGAAGGAAGGCAGAGTATAGATGCTTTGTGAGAAAGTTGTTGCACACACACAACAATAACACTAATTTAAACAACCAGGTGAGTTGTGAGAGAAGATGGATATGCTCTTGGATGTAGAGTGATCCATAGGCTTTCCGGGAGGGCAGGTAGAAGGTGGAAATGGCTACTGAAGTCCATGAGCATGGTCAAAGAGAAGGCCGCAAGGAGAAATGAAATCTAGAGATGGATCTAGAGCTCAATGAGATAAGAGAAAGGATGGAATAACTAGCATTGAGGATGCAACAACAGGCAAAGATACGCTGGAGGTACAAATGTCCTCTGAATAGGAAGGTAAAATGGCATGTTCAAAAGTTGTTGGACAGAAAACAACAACAAATGGTATGGAGGTGGCTAAGGCATGCTGAAAACCTCAGTGACACAGAGGAAGAAGTAGTTTATGTCTGTGAGCCAGAAATTGGGAGACAACTCAGTGATGAGGAGGAGGTGAGATCAGATGAAGATCTCATAAACTGCCAGGTGGGAAGAAGTGGACTTTCAAGTTGTCAGGTGGGAAATAGAAAGAGATCAGTGGAAGTTCTCGTATGTTGCCAGAGGAGCAGTGTTGAAAGTTCAAATTTCCAGGTGGGCAATGAGATGAGATCATTTGATATCATAGACTGCCAGGTGGGCAGAAGAGAAGTCCCAAATTCCCAGGTGGGCAGGGATAAAGAAATGAGACTGTCAGAAAGTCTTAGGAGCTCAAAAGTGGGTTCAGGTCAGCAAGGAGTGTTGATAGGTGAAGATTCATGTGGGTTTGCAGACCATGTGAATGAAGATGATGAGAATTTAAATACTCTCACCATCCAAGAGGAAGATTAGAGGTGCATTCTGATTATTGGGGGAATCAAGGAATTTATACCAAAGTGCCAAGCAAAGGTCAGTGCACATGATGAAAGTGCAGCAACAGAGGAAGGAAAGCCATCAGTGATTGTCATGATGAAGGTATCAGAATCTGCCCAAGGAGAAGAGGAAGAGGAGCACACAGTTGAGATGCTCACTCAATGGGAGATAGAATTGAGGATGTTGGAGGATTGGTTGGACAATCCAGAACCAGCAGATGACTGACATAAGACATTCATGCAAATTTCAAGAGAAGAGCATTCGGTAAAATTGCTCAAAATTTTCAGCCAAGAAGCTGAACAAGAGACGA
This sequence comes from Picea sitchensis, assembly GCA_010110895.2. Lineage (NCBI taxonomy): Eukaryota > Viridiplantae > Streptophyta > Pinopsida > Pinales > Pinaceae > Picea > Picea sitchensis. Next base: position 10,087 of record SNQJ01S0071641.1, on the reverse strand, counting down.
CTATAGCACTGGAGCCTGCAGTAGAAGGGGAAGAAAATGTCATACACTTTGATGATATGTATGAGGAACTGGAAACCCTAGAGAAAAGGGTCAATATGTGAAGTATGCACATCAAACAGGCTAAGTTGGAGATAGATGGAGGAGCATACCAGCTCAGAGAACAACTGAAGAAAGATGGAAATGTACTAGCAGAGAAATTGACAGAAGAAACCTATATGTCAGAGGAGGAAGATAAGCAGTAGCTCAGTGATGAGACAACAGAGTGGCAAGCTAATGTCACAGAAGAAGAAGATGATATGGGGGATCAATATGATCTACCCATTGATAAGGAAGACTTGCAGCCGAGAATACTTCATAAGAAGAGCCAGCCACTTGAGCAGGTGGACAGAGTAATAGAAGAGATAAGAAGGTTGATGTTGAGGTCGGCAGAAGTAGTCAGCGAAGGGAAGCTGAACAGGGGAGAACCTGCAACAATAGCAGAAGAATAAGGAGAAGAAGAAGCAGCAGCAATGACATAGTTGGAGAGGAGCAAGAGGACAACTCCAAGAAAGAGTTTGGGATCTAGGAGGATTTCAACACTGGAGAAGAGGAGCTCATGAGTAGGAGCTCATGATTTTCCTAGCAATGGAGTATGATGCAAGAGCATCGCTCCACCTTAGCAATCTGCCAACATTCCATCACATCAGCGCGCATTTCATAGAAGGAGAGGAATTGACCCTCCCATTTTTAAATTCGAAATCTGATCCTATAGGGATTTGTGTTGTAAGGCTGATAAATGCCAAGACATACCTTTGTACATGTAGTGGACAGAGTCTCCTTAAATGGTTGATTGTAAGAAGGTCTTGGTATGAGTCATATCTGCACTTTTCGTTTATGTAATAAAGCCATGGGAGTATGGTGTCTGAACTGAGACAATACTGACACTGAAGTGGTGGAGAGGATAAGCTCGTAGAGCCCTCGTTTTGTAAAGAGAGAGAGAGAGAGAGAGATCTTGGTAGAGAGGTCTTGGAGAAGCAAAACTCAGGATAGAATTAGATTAGGGGAACTTGAGAGAACTAGGACTCTGTCGCAATCCAGTTTTTGTAAACATTTGTATAGACACACAAAGATAATATAAAAGAACTTTTTCCTGCACATTGTGTGTTTATGTATTTGTGTTGATTGTTATGCTTTTATGTGTCATTCATGTTCTGAATGTATGAACTGGTGAAGTATTGTATGAGATTCAATTGTTTCTCATCTTTGAGTTTCGAGTGCAAGGAGTGCACGAAGTCCGCAAGGAGTGCACGAAGTCCGCAAGGAGTGCGTTGACAAAGGTGATTTAACCTCAAAGAAGCTCAAGAGAGATACCGTTGAACCTTCATCAGTAGAAGTGAAAGGAGTGCACAGGAAGAACTCTATGTTTAGCTCGAAAAGAGACAGATTTATTGAATACTCTGTAAAGAGGAGCTTTGCAAGGTGTGCATCGAGCAAGAAGAACGACAGGAGGGCGAGAAGAATTTATTTTCAAGAAATCCTTCAGATCTGAGTTTGACGAAATCCCAGAAATGCAAGGACTGCGTGGGAGATCGAAATATTTGAGGAGATCAAGCTCATAAGATATAATGCTTGCAAGAGATTACGCGAGACCCAAGATAGTCTGGTTCGCAGGAGAAATTTCAAAGGCTGAAACCTTTGAACACTGAAAAAATATTCTAAGTTGGGAGAAGTCAAAAGCTTGGGAGGAGGAGCGACAAAAACCATCAGATTGGTTGTGGGGAGGAGCCTAGACCATTAGATCAATGTCCATCGAACAAAAGAAGTGCAGAAGAGAGGGATAGATCCCATCCGCCAGATCTAAGTACAAGAGAATCAACAACCGTGTGATCTTTGTAAGGTTCACGAGCCTTAATGCTTCGCACACACAGGAGAGAGAACTCACCAAGGTTTGAGAACTAAGATTTTTGAAGCCTGAAGAGCTGGAAATCCGAAGTAAATCTCAAACGTTCGATCAGCCGAAGCATATCTGAGCAGTTAGATCGTCTGAAGAAACTTCGAGCATTGAATCGACCACGTGAATCTGAGCCGTCATATATCGTGCGTTCAGGAGGAGTGATCCGGATTATTTTCGGCACGAAATGAGAGCAGAGATATAATAAAGAAATGCACAGAGATATC
>SNQJ01S0071640.1:0-28794 GCA_010110895.2 Picea sitchensis | reverse complement strand
ATTTTGTCACATTGTTCACGATCTTGTGGCCATATACATGGAGTCATACATTTCAAAATTTTTCAAATTTTCAAATTGCATTACTTCACCAATACTCACAGGCGAGTATGGTGTTATGAAAGGTTTCCAAGACCACACTATAGAGCCTTTTCCTTTATTAATTAAGGAAACGCATCGAGTGGAAATCAACTATCCCAGTCTCACAGAAAACACAGAGCAACATGTAAAGGAGGATCTTAGTGGACAATTTATCTCTTATCCAGAACCTGTAATTGAGCAGGTATCACCTGGTATCAACCAGCCTGCATCAGGTTTCCACCTACCTGTGCACTCTGAGAACATCACACGACGGTTGAGCCGCAATAAAGGACAGGAGTTAATTTCTTACCAGTTGAGCTCCCCTGATTATAAATTTTGTGACCCTGTGGGATTATATATGGAGTTGTGTTTTCCAAAAGCATTGGAGCCTGCAGATTTATTCACCTTATCATCATTTGGGGGTATAGTCAGTGTTCCAAGCCATGTCCTCGTTTTGTTGTCATACTTCCTTAGCCTTTTGTGGATTATCTGCAGTAAAGAAAAGGATCATATTACCAGACAGTCTGGGTGGCTATGGTGGAATTTTGCTTTCACCTAGCGCTTTGTAAAAATCAATTAGCTTAGGTTTTTGTACATAAATAAGCTCTATCAGGAGCAGGTGTGTTTGTTTTATGTTTGTAGGCAGAATAGTGTGTGAGTCGGCCTGGATTCCTCAGCAAGATGTTTTTTAGCATGACTCCATAGCCCAATACTAAGGCACTGAAACTACAAAAAGAGTTCTTAGAGCCTCACAAGGAGGACTCTATCCCCCATGGAGCCTAATGCTAACACATATCCTCGTTCTTCCGCCTCAGCTCTTGCATGTTGATGCCCACGTATTCTTAGTCGTCGTTTTTTCACCATAGCCTCCCACCTGGGTGTCGTCCAGTCAACTTTCATGTCGTTTGCGCCAGATCCTCATCAACATCCAACGTAGATCTAGATGGCCAAGAGCAGGGTAAGGCCGTCACGTTTCCAGGTGCCGAGTTGACTCAGGCCTATCTGGACCCTGAGAAAGAGAGTTAATGAAGTTGGGGAGCGGTGGTTGAACATCGTTTCCCCCATAAATGGAAAGCTCAAAAGGACTGTCAGCAAGTCAGCTCGTTTGCAGGTCCCTCCCGAAACCCGAAAATCAGCAGGAGTCGTCTGATTCATAGGGATGCGTGGCACCAGATCCAAGGATTCACGGTTTCACAAATCGGAGGTTTTAGCATGGAGTTATTTGGATATTTTGGCATGGTGGATGGTTGAGCTAGACTTCCGTATTGTAAACTTTTGAGGAAGAACTCTAGTTCTCTGGTTATGTATTTTGATCTGAGACTTCTTGTTTAATGAAAATCAACTTCTTTTTCATCCTATTTGCCTCTGATACCGAAGTGTCCATGATTGAAGGATTCACATGGATTGTTTTCACTGTATTGTAATGTATATTTGATTGTAGTGTTGTTATTTACGTTCTTCAGTTTCCTGAAGTGTTGAATCCAAGAGGATCTTGTATTTGAAGTTTTTCCTCCTTAGGCTGCTGGAAGACCTGATGTCTACGACATACCTGTACACTCTCCTCACCAAAGTCTTCCCTCTACTCACCCTTACTCCAACTTACTAACTGAAGTTAATGAAGACCTCACCTGCATGTGCATACCAGTCTAGTTTTATGAGTTAAAGTGATATCATCTTGAGTCTGCACCCATTTGACCTCTTTAAAATTATTTGTGACATACAAACTGATGGGTATTGGGCTTACTCTCTCTGCAATCGGAGAGTGACTTCTAGTGCTAACACGCCCAACCTTGGGGTGCCCCTTATGCCAACGTGCTCCATCCATCCAATCGACTCGTTGTATTGGGTGCGCACACCCCTTAGGTGACTTGGGCAGACTCTCCTAAGTGCACCCCTCCATGCCTTAGAATATTTTCCCTTCATCGATGGAGCGCCCAAGTATCACCCTCAACTCCTCGCTAAATTGCTTGTCGTTTAACTTCAGTTGCAAGGCACCTTGGGTGGATTCATTCCTTGGCACATTGCACACCAAAGGTGTTGATATTATGGTAGTTGCGGGAAGTATTAACCTCCACTTGTGACCTTTGATGAGATTATAATATTCCAAGAAGCAAGAGAAACCCTAAAAGACTTGGACAATAACCCTAGAAGAGAAGTCAACTAAAGAAAATATTTTATATTGAGTCTTTAGCCTCCAAAAGAATAAGTCATCCCAGACAGCTTAGAGAAAGAGTATAAACACAGGATGCCAGTTCTCATTTGAGACAGACATCTCGAAATTGCAGAAATCCACTTGTGCGCACTGCAGAAATCTAGTAGTGCACAAGTATGGGGAGCAGTTGCAGCTGCAGTTCCTGCAACCTGTAATTTCGATCTTTCTGGGTTGGAATCTCTGATCAGTCTTGGTTATCTTTGCTTGGTGCATTAGCCTTGGTTTGCTATTGTTTTGCTACCAAAATTCTTCTCTCTGTCAAGGTCAAGGTGCTCAGGGGTGGAATTTGTGCCTATGGTTGGGTGAAGGATATGACTCCAAAAGAAGTCCCCACCGCATATTGAAGGATATGACTCCAGAAGAAGCCTTCTTAGGAAAGAAACCTACTGTGGAACACTTAAGAATCTTTGGATTCCCTGTTTGCATTCACATCCCCAAGGATAAAAGGAAGAAATTAGAATCCTCAGGAGAGGAGGGCATATTCGTGGGATACAATGAATCATCCAAGGCCTACATAATCTATATCCCAGAACAACATAAGGTTGAAGTCAACAGAGACGTAGCCTTCAATGAAAATATGGATTTCAAGAAATCCATAGAAGAAACTATAGAAGAAGAAGAGTATGAAGAGCCTAAAGAAGAAAGCACGTGTCTTCTAGAAAGTCAGAATGAAGAAACATAACAACTTGATCATTCGATGAAACCATGTGAAGCTATTGAATCACACATTGTACCAAAAACCAAGAAACGTCCAACTTGGCTTGAAGCTACTATACAAGAAGCATAAAGACTCAAAGCCCCAAGTGGCACCTTCAGAAAAATAAAAAATCCCAAAAGATTCTCCAACTATGCAACATGTATGACAAAGCTTCTAAATGAAGAACCTGCCACATTTGAAGAGGCAGCTCAGAAGAAACAATGGAGAGAAGACATGACAGAAGAACACCAATCCATAATGAAAAATGATGTATGGGAAATTGTGCTTAGACCCAAAGAAAAATCAGTAGTAACTTCAAAATGGGTCTATAAGATCAAACATGCAGCAGACAAAAGCGTGGACAAATACAAAGCAAGGTTCGTAGCTAGAGGGTTCTCCCAGAAGGAGGGAGAAGACTATGACGAGACATTTGCTCATGTTGCCAGATATACTTCTATTAGAACCATTATTTCGTTTGTTGCTTCCATGGGATGGAGTTTACATCAGATGGATGCAAAGAAAACTTTTCTCAATGGAGCAATCAAAGAAGAAGTATACATTGAACAACCTCAAGGATTTGAAGTACACTCCAAAGACACTCATGTTTGCAGATTAAAGAAAGCCATGTATGGACTCAAGCAAGCTCCAAGAGCTTGGTATTCCAGAATAGACAACTACTTAATAAGACTTGGTTTCTCCAAGAGTCATGTGGATCCAAATCTCTACTACAAAGTCGTGAACAATGCACCTGTGATTCTACTACTATATGTCAATGATTTATTCTTGACAAGAGAAGAGTCTCTCATCACCCAGTGTAAGAAGGAACTAGCTTCTGAGTTTGATATGAAAGATCTCGGTCTCATGCATTATTACTTGTGACTAGAAGTATGGCAGAAGCGTCGTCAAGTATTCCTTGGACAAGGAAAGTATGCAGTGAAGATTCTTCAGAAACTTGGAATGATGAATTGCAAATCTATGGACACTCCTATGACCACAGATATAAGAAAATCAAGAGACTCGGATTCCGATCCAGTAGACCCGTCCCTATATCGACAATTTATTAGGTCATTGATGTATTTAGTGAATACTTGACTATATATTTGCTTTGTTGTAAACACCCTAAGCCAGTTCTAGGTGGAACCCAGACATGAGCATTGGATAGCTGCAAAGCATGTTCTAAGATATATTCATGGGATGCTAAACTATGGTTTAAGATATACCTCATCTAGTGATATACGACTTCATGGATCCACAGATTCAGATTGGGCAGGGAGTGCGGAAGACATAAGGAGTACTTTAGGGATGTGTTTCAGCTTGGGCTCCACTATAATATCTTGGGGCTGCAGGAAACAAAAGTCTGTCGCACTCAACACATCAAAAGCAAAATATATCGCAGCATGTGAGGCATGTACATAAGCAGTATGGCTGAGAAAGCTGATTTCTAGATTATTTGATCAGGTTCCAGATTCGACCATAATATACTGTGACAATCAGAGTTGTATATGGCTATCCGAACACCCAGTTTTTCATGAACGGTTGAAACACATTGAGATCAAATACTACTTTATTTGAGATAAAGTCCAGGAAGGAGAAGTGAAGCTCCAGTATATCCCCACAGATGAGAAGACTACATATATTTTGACAAAGCCTCTGTCTAGGATAAAGTTTGCATACTTACAAGACAAGTTGGGGATCGTGGAGATAACTCNGACAATCAGAGTTGTATATGGCTATCCGAACACCCAGTTTTTCATGAACGGTTGAAACACATTGAGATCAAATACTACTTTATTTGAGATAAAGTCCAGGAAGGAGAAGTGAAGCTCCAGTATATCCCCACAGATGAGAAGACAACATACTTTTTGACAAAGCCTCTGTCCAGGATAAAGTTTGCATACTTACACGACAAGTTGGGGATCGTGGAGATAACTCCCTTAGCTGAAAGGGAAGATATGGCTCTCTAGGTTGGGAGGGAGCACTAATATATCATTGATTTATGAAAAGTCATTTTCCAGCTTGGAAAATGGTCTAGGATGGACAGTTCCTTTCCAGTTTGGAAAGTGGTTTGAGATTTCTGACGGACAAGCATTTTCCAGTTCGAAAAATGGTCCAGATTAGACAGTCATTTTCGTAATGAAAATGGTTTGATAGATTGTTGATGTACCATAGACACTGATTCCCCTTGTGGCTAGTGTGGGGGAATGGTCTAGGACAATCATTCTTCTTGGCAGTCACTCTCAGTAGTGGTCAAGCAAAATGGTTTGCCTCGTCGGGTAGTCATTCTTTCGAAGTTCACAGTTTCAAAGAATGATCCATTTTGGAGGTTGGTGCAGGACAATCATTTCCTTAGGAAATGGTACGGACAATCATTCCCTAGGGTAGACTCATTCTCTCCAGGTTGCACTATGTTTGGTACTGAAGGAATGGCCCAGTTAGGTGAATGGTCTAGGTTCAACAATCACAGACAGACATTCCCTAGGGCAGACTCATTCTTTCCAGGTTGCACTATGTTTAGTGCCGGAGGAATGGCCCAGTTAGGTGAATGGTCTAGGCTCAGAAATCAGGGACAATTATTTTTCCATGCTTGGGAAGAATAGTCAAGATAGCCCATGGTTGATGCTTTTACTGTATGAGGGAAGATGCTCTTCTAGATCTCACAGGTGTGAGTGGAAGAATGGCCCAAATGACTCAGTTTATATCATGATAATGTTTTTATGCACGTTGATATCAAATGATATGATTTCTATGGAGATTGTATGTCTCTGGACAATAGATGTACGCTACTGTGATGGATGTGTTCCACTAGTTGTGACTATGTGTCATTGATTAAGTAGTCGTGTACCACTGGATAGTATTCATGTACTACTATGGATAGACACAGTTGTGTTCTATCAGATGACATTGTATTGATTGTCATGGAGATTATCCAGTTTGATAATGATGACGGTGCTCGTGATTTGATCATGATATAGCTTGTGTGGCTATAATGATGCTACCAGTTGAATGGTTTGTTTGTGCTCAAGACCATTACCTGTTATACCTCCCTAGCTAGAAGGGAGTGTTGATATTATGGTAGTTGTGGGAGGTATTAACCTCCACTTGTGACCTTTGATGAGATTAGAATATTCCAGGAAGCAAGAGAAACCCTAAAAGACTTGGACAATAACCCTAGAAGAGAAGTCGGCTAAAGAAAATATTTATATTGAGTCTTTAGCCTCTAGAAGAATAAGTTGACCCAGATGACTTAGAGAAACTAGTATAAATACATGACAACAATTCTCATTTGAGACAGACATCTCGAAATTGCAGAAATCCACTTGTGCACACTGCAGAAATCTAATAGTGCGCAAGTCTGGGGAGCAACTGCAGCTGCAGTTCCTGCAACCTGTAATTTTGGTCTTTCTGGGTTGGACTCTCTAATCAGTCTTGGTTATCTTTGCTTGGTGCATTAGCATTGGTTGGCTATTGATTTGCTACCAGAATTCTTCTCTCTGTCAAGGTCAAGGTGCTCAAGGGTGGCATTCGTGCCTATGGTTGGGTGACAATATTGCTATATTGTCTATGGTTAAACAAGCACATCCATGTTTCTAACACAAGGAACCCCAACCCCCCTCTATATCAAGACTTTCATTTCTTTATTCTCACTGATCGTCTTGCCTTCCCAATTCGGTCTATGGTGGAAGTGTGTGCGCCCGATCTAAGCTCCCAAGTCCATACATCCTCCCCCACCTCAATTCGTTGTTGTCCCTAGCAACATCCACAAAATATGTTATATCCAAGTCTCTGCTCGAACTTGTGCCTCCACTGCCACTAAGTCTACTGGAAACCCCAAGTTTCGTGCCAATTGGAAACCCCAATATTCTGTCAAAGTAGAAACCCCACGTCTCCGAGAAAAGTGGAAACCCCAAGTTTCTATCTCGCCCAACAATCACCCACAACCTATGCAACCATCCACACTGCTTTGCCCAAAGTTGTGCGTGACTCAACTATCTGCAACAATGGAACGATGCCTCCCTTCCCATTATGTTCACAATGTTTAAGATACCACTGTCCTGCTGGGATGATCAATCTTTGTTTCACTGCTGCAACCAAAACTTCAAAATTCGCCCAAGTGTTTAACTTATGTGAACTTACTGTTGCACCTGTACTTCAACCAAACTCTGTCACGTCTCTGCACAATGCTAGCCCCCATGCCTTGAACTGATTAGGTAGCTAATCCAACCGTCATGCCCAACCCATGAGAATGTACTTCCTCATGCCCGAACTTAGTCTTTTTTGTCGCATCTGTGTCATTTCATCCAACTCCAAAGACTAAGGTAAGTGTTCATCCTTACCTCATTGCTGCTATCATCCGATATTTGTCAAGGAGATCTTCTACAATGTCTAAGTGCTACACTTCGAACCTACTGGTGCATTCGTACTCAACTTCCTTCCGCAAATTAGTTCGTCTACCTAATGATGTCAGACCAAGGCAAGGTCACCCCTCACCTTGTTGCACTATGAAGTCACCTCTAAACAAAGTCATCTGTGACAACTTGACTCCACTGCCCACCTCTTGGCACAGTTAGCCATTCTGTCCAATGAACTACATGCTCAGACTGTCATTGCCTCACTACTTTGTCACCCGACCATGTTGTTGTGTCTTCCTCTCTATGCCTTGGAATGGTTAGGCTTCACCCTCAACTATGTTGCTCAAAGTAAGAGGAACACACAAGTCCAAGTGAACCCTTCATGTTGCAATTTGATTTTTTGCGCCATCCTCCAAACGAAGGTAAGTCCTCAACTCGTCATCCTTTCGTCAAGTTACCTCAACATAACTCAACATCTATGATGAGTGTGGCCAACATGCCCACACAAGCATCCAAATGAACTGTCAAAAGCGCTCCAAGTAAAATGAATCACCTCAAATAACTTTCGTTCCTTAGGCACGTTCACACCAATACTTTGCCAACCTCAACCAACAACCCCCACTGGATCTTTGAGTCATCACACAATCGTCTGCTAGTCACCCAGGTGTGCTCTGCCTCATCCAATGTATTGTACCAAAGGCGAGCAAACACCACTCAATTCACTTGGTCTGTGTTCTGCCCATTAAAGTTGACTGCCAACAATTCTTGGCCAACTTCCATGCTAACTCCCTTAGTCTCTTGGAGTGAAACTGTCTTGCACCCCCAAAAGCATTCAAACTTTAGCATTATCGTTGCGACTTGTCAAGTCACCACCTGACTCAACAAATATGGCTAAGGCACCAAACACTAGGGAGCCTCATCCATCCTCTCAAATCGACACATACAGACTTCACTACCCACTGTCACAATGATCTGTCCAACATGTGACTATTTCCCCATTCTCTTTCGTAGCAACGTGATCTGAACCCAGGACCTCCAATACCTCATTAAAGAGTTTGATAACTCCCCCAAGCCACCTTCACAGCTGCATCAAATATGCCTAAGTCCACCACAAGGCTTGTCCAAGCAGGTCATCCAAGCTCTTCTACACATTGACTGCCAATGATTCTTGGTCGACTTCCTTGCTAACTCCCTTAGTCTCTTGGAGCAAAATTGTCTTGCACCCCCACAAGCATTCACACTTTGGAAGTGTCGTTGCGACTTGTCAAGTCACCACCTCACTCAACAAATCTGACTAAGGCACCAGATACTAGGGTGCCTTGTCGATCCTCTCAACTCGGCACGTACAGACTTGGCTACTACCGTCACAATGATATGTCCAACATGTGACTATCTCCCCATTCTCTTTTGGAACAATGTGATTTGAACCCACAACCTCCAACATGTAGCGTCCCTCGGCCCCTCAGCAGGCCGAGGGCACGCTACCTCAGACACACGCAGTCTCAAGCTCTATTATAGGTAATTAAAATTGCCCATGCCTAGACATAGACCTACTGGCCAATGGCAGACATAGCTCTTTGCAGAATAAATCACATATAAACTTACCATAAATAAATAGAGATAACATGAAAACATACATGCAACGAAACACATGATATTATTACAAGAATCACAGACATGCACTAAAATACATCATTTAACTATTAAACATATAAATGATACTTATCTCTTAGTTGTGGTTCACCGACTACGTGCAGACCTTCCACAAACCTCTCAGCCTTAGACCATGCTGCTCATCACTCTCAATAGTGGGTCACCCCCGAGCTGGGACTAAACTCCACCAGGCAAGGGATTCCTAGGCTAGGCAAGGACAACATGAAGTTGCACAGTACAACATGAAGGATTTCCTCCAAGGAGCCATTTACTCTCACTGCTCACATACTCTCATTCCCCACATGCCTGTCCCACCCCAGGAGTATACACCTTCATTGTCACACAGTCCACCGACTTCTCCACCTCCTTCTCTGGGGCTTCAACAACAGGTCGGACGGAATTCTCAGAGCCCTGTAGCTGCTACTGGACTCCCTCCAGGAGACTCACTTCCTCAACACACTCTCTCACCTGGAGAGAGTTGCTCACAGGCCTGACAACCCGCTTCTTCTATCCACACTCTCTCACCTGGGGAGAGTTGCTCACAGGTTTGACAACCTGCTTCTTCTATCCACGAGCCTGACAACTCGCTTCTTCAATCCCACTCCCCAACACATGAACATGGTGATGGAAACAACATAAACTCGACGTGGGGAACAACAATGACGGACAATACGTAGGCAACCCGCAGGGTACATGTGCGACAAGGGTATCGGTTCAGGCTACAAAGGCTGAGGTGGTTGGGGAATTCAACAATGGCGTTCCAGGGTCACCGTCTGCTTGTTGGGTGTGTTGGTGCAAAAATGGAAAAAGATCCCCAAAATAGTAAGAATTCCCACTTATATTGCATGTGCCTGAGCTAACACATGACACTCATGAAGTGCATTCTTCTCCATTTGGAAGTCGTACCTTTTTCCCAAAGGAACTCATGATATAATCATATCCCACTCACGACATTTAGAATAATAATATATTATTCTATTGGACTTAAGCTCTTAAGCTTAACCCCTCTTTCCAGCCTCTCAACCCCCTTCCCTTACCCAACCTAGTGGAGTTTAGTCCCCCATACTCTTTCTTTGTGTTCGGTCTACACACAACGATGTTGTTATATTAATAATATGAATATTTACATGTACAAATAGACTCCTGGCCTTTAATATATAGGCTCTCCGGCCTAATAAGCACATAAGCCTCCTAGCTTATAAGACTTGGCTCACCAGCCTACAAAACATGTTACAATTCATAATTACAACCAGGGCTCGACCTTGGGATATTACAATCCCCTCCCCTTATTTTTGCACTATCCTTAGTGTAACTCATTTACACAACATCAACAAGATTTTCAAAATATTCAAAAAGATGCGGGTATTTTGCCCGCATAGCATCTTCATGCTCCCATGTTCTGTCCTCAAGACCGTACCAGGTCCACCGGACCTTTACAAGCCCTATGGCTCGATTCCAGAGCTGCTTGTTCTTCTGGTCCAGTATGCGCACCGAGTGCACTTGTAAAGCGCCTTCTTGCTCCACCTGAATCACATTCCAATCAATCACATGATTAACATTAGGTATATATTTCTTGAGCAAGGAGACATGAAATACATTATGAATAGTCATGCATGCAGGCAATGGAAGCATATAAGCTACTGGTCCAATCCTTTTTAGAATTTCAAATGGTCCACAATATATGGCTGCCAACTAGGAACAGTTTCCCAGCTTCAAGGAACTTTTGTTGGCTTTCACCTTCAAGAAAACATGATCACCCACTTTAAACTCCCCGTGGCTTCTGCCCTTGTCAAAATAGCTTTTCTGTCTGTCTTGGGCAACCTTCAAATTCTGCTTTATATTTAACAATTTCTCTTCCATTTCCCTAAGCAACTCTGGCCCAATTATTTCTCTATCAGTTGGGTTGTCCCAACTTATTGTTGTGTTGCACTTTTTGCCATAAAGTGCCTCAAATGGGCTCATCTTCAGTGATGCTTGGTACCCATTGTTGTAAGCAAACTCTACCAAGTGTAGGTAATCTTCCCATCTGGATGGTTTTTCCATCACATACATTCTTAACATATCTTCTATCACTTGATTTACTCTTTCTGTTTGTCCATCAGACTCAGGATGATAGGTTGTGCTGAAGTTCAGGTTTGTTCCAAACCCCTTGAATAATCCTCTCCAAAACTTCGAGGTAAACTTTGGGTCTGTGTCAGACACAATTGTCTTGGGAATACCATGCAATCGTGCTACTTCCCTCATATAAATGTCAGCAACATTAGTTGCCGTGTGAGTAGTCTTCAATGGAATAAAATGGGCAGCCTTCGTAAGCTTATCCACCACCACCATGATGGAATCATGTTGCTTGTTTGTTCTAGGTAATCCTATGATGAAGTCCATTGTCACCACTTCCCACTTCCACTCAGGGATGGGTAATGGCTGTAGCAACCTAGCTGGGTGTCTATGCTCAGCTTTGACCTTTTGACACTCCATACATCTGGTGATGTACTCTGCAATTTCTTTCTTCATGCATGGCCAATAGTAATGGATCTTGACTGCTGCCATTGTTTTCTGATATCCAGGGTGCCCAACATAAGGCACATTATGCATCTCTTTCAAGATCATACTCCTCAATTCATGAGAACTGGGTACATAAATTATGTTCATGTACATGAGTATTCTATCAACTTCCAATCTATAATCTTCTATTTTCTGTAGCATCTTACCTTGTTGTAACTTTGTTACCATTTCCATGTACTGCAAATCTGCTTTTGCAACTTCCAAAATTCTGTCTTGAAGATCGATTTGATACATGTTGATGGTTGTAGCACAATCTTTGAGTCATCACACAATCCTCTGCTAGTCACTGAGGTGTGCTCTGCCTCATCCAATGTATTGTACCAAAGGCGAGTGAACACCACCAAATCCACTTGGTCTGTGTTCTGCCCATTCAAGTTGACTGCCAACGATTCTTGGCTGACTTCCATGCTAACTCCCTTAGTCTCTTGGAGCGAAACTGTCTTGCACCCCCACAAGCGCTCAAACTTTGGCATTGTCGTTGCGAATTGTCAAGTCACCACCTGACTCAACAAATATGGCTAAGGCACCAAACACTAGGGAGCCTCATCCATCCTCTCAACTCGACACATATAAACTTCACTACCTACTGTCACAATGATCTGTCCAACATGTGACTATTTCCCCATTCTCTTTCAGAGCAACATGATCTGAACCCATGACCTCCGACACCTCATCAAAGAGTTCGATAAATCCCCCAAGCCACCTTCACGGCTGCATCAAATCTGCCTAAGTCCACCACAAGGCTTGTCCAAGCAGGTCATCCAAGCTCTTCTACATGTTGTCTGCCAACGATTCTTGGTCGACTTCCTTGCTAACTCCCTTAGTCTCTTGGAGCGAAACTGTCTTGCACCCCCACAAGCGTTCAAACTTTGGAATTGTCGTTGCGACTTGTCAAGTCACCTCCTCACTCAACAAATCTAGCTAAGGCACCAAACACTAGGGCGCCTCGTCGATCCTCTCAACTCAGCACGTACAGACTTGGCTACTACCGTCACAATGATATGTCCAACATGTGACTATCTCCCCATTCTCTTTTGGAACAATGTGATCTGAACCCACAACCTCCAACATGTAACGTCCCCTGGGCCCTCAGCAGGCCGGGGGCACGCTACCTCAGACACACGCGGTCTTAAGCTCTATTATAGGTAATTAAAATTGTCCATGCCCAGACATAGACCTGCTGGGCAATGGCAGACATAGCTCTTTGCAGAATAAATCACATATAAACTTAACATAAATAAATAGAAATAACATGAAAACATAATTGCAGCGAAACACATGATATTATTACAAGAATCACAGACATGCACTAAAATACATCATTTAACTATTAAACACATAAATGATACTTATCTCTTAGTTGTAGTGCACCGACTGCATGCAAAACTTCCACGAACCTCTCAGCCTTAGACCATGCTACTCATCACTCTCATTAGTGGGTCTCCCCCGAGCTGGGACTAAACTCCACCAGGCAAGGGATTCCTAGGCTAGGCAGGGACAACAGGAAGTTGCACAGTACAACATGAAGGATTTCCTCCAAGGAGCCACTTACGCCCACTACTCACATACTCTCATTCCCCACATGCCTGTCCCACCCCAGGAGTATACACCTTCATTGTCACACAGTCCATCGGCTTCTCCACCTCCTTTTCTGGGGCTTCAACAACAGGCCGGACAGAATTCTCAGAGCCCTATAGCTGCTACTGGACTCCCTCCAGGAGACTCACTTCCTCAACACACTCTCTCACCCGGAGACAGTTGCTCACAGGCTTGACAACCCGCTTCTTCTATCCACACTCTCTCACCTGGGGAGAGTTGCTCACAGGTTTGACAACCTGCTTCTTCTATCCACGAGCCTGGCAACCAACTTCTTCACTCCCACTCCTCAACACACGAGCATGGTGATGCCAACAACATAAACTGGACGTGGGGAACAATAATGACGGACAATACGTAGGCAACCTACAGGGTACATGTGCGACAAGGGTATCGGTTCAGGCTTGTTGCAAAGGTTCAGGTGGTTGGGGAATTCAACAATGGCGTTCCAGGGTCACCGTCTTCTTGCTGGGTGTGCTGGTGAAAAAATGGAAAAAGATCCCAAAAATAGTAGGAATTCCCACTTATATTGCATGTGCCTGAGCTAACACATGGCACTCATGAAGCACGCTCCTCTTCATTTGGAAGTCGTACCTTTTTCCCAAAGGAACTCAGGATATAATCATATCCCACTCACAACATTTAGAATAATAATATATTATTCTATTGGACTTAAGCTCTTAAGCTTAGCCCCTCTTTCTAGCCTCTCAACCCCCTTCCCTTACCCAGCCTAGTGGAGTTTAGTCCCCCATACTCTTTCTTCGTGTTCGGTCCACACACAACGATGTTGTTATATTACTAATATGAATATTTACATGTACAAATAGGCTCCTGGCCTTTAACATTTAGGCTCTTTGGCCTAATAAGCACATAAGCCTCCTAGCTTATAAGACTTGGCTCGCCAGCCTACAAAACATGTTACAATTCATAATTACAATCGGGGCTCGACCTTGGGATATTACAATCCCCTCCCCTCATTTTTGCACTGTCCTTAGTGTAACTCATTTACACAACATCAACAAGATTTTCAAAATATTCAAAAAGATGCGGGTATTTTGCCCGCATAGCATCTTCATGCTCCCATGTTGTGTCCTTAGGACCGTACCAGGTCCATTGGACCTTTACAAGCCCTATGGCTCGATTCCGGAGCTGCTTGTTCTTTTGGTCCAGTATGCGCACCAGATGCACTTGTAAAGCGCCTTCTTGCTCCACCTGAATCACATTCCAATCAATCACATGATTAACATCAGGTATATATTTCTTGAGCAAGGAGACGTGAAATATATTATGAATAGTCATGCATGCAGGCAATGGAAGCATATAAGCTACTGGTCCAATCCTTTCTAGAATTTCAAACGGTCCACAATATCTGGATGCCAACTTGGAACAGTTTCCCAGCTTCAAGGAACTTCTGTTGGTTTTCACCTTCAAGAAAACATGATCACCCACTTTAAACTCCCTGTAGGTTCTTCCCTTGTCATAATAGCTTTTCTGCTTGTCTTGGGCAGCCTTCAAATTCTGCTTTATATTTAACAATTGCTCTTCCATTTCCCTAAGCAACTCTGGCCCAATTATTTCTCTATCAGCTGGGTTGTCCTAGCTTATTGGTGTGTTGCACTTTCTGCCATAAAGTGCCTCAAATGGGCTCATCTTCAGTGATGCTTGGTACCCATTGTTGTAAGCAAACTCTACCAAGTGTAGGTAATCTTCCCATCTTGATGGTTTGTCCATCACATACATTCTCAACATATCTTCTATCACTTGATTTACTCTTTCTGTTTGTCCATCAGACTCAGGATGATAGGCTGTGCTGAAGTTCAGGTTCGTTCCAAACCCCTTCAATAATCCTCTCCAAAACTTCGAGGTAAACTTTGGGTCTCTGTCAGACACAATTGTCTTGGGAATACCATGCAATCGTGCTACTTCCCTCATATAAATGCCAGCAACATTAGTTGTCGTGTGAGTAGTCTTCAATGGAAGAAAATGGGCAGCCTTCGTAAGCTTATCCACCACCACCATGATGGAATCATGTTGCTTGTTTGTTCTGGGTAATCCTATGATGAAGTCCATTGTCACCACTTCCCACTTCCACTCAGGGATGGGTAACGGTTGTAGCAACCTAGCTGGGTATCTATGCTCAACTTTGACCTTTTGACACTCCATACATCTGGTGATGTACTCTGCAATTTCTTTCTTCATCCCTGGCCAATAGTAATGGATCTTGACTGCTGTCACTGTTTTCTGATATCCAGGGTGCCCAATATAAGGCACATTATGCATCTCTTTCAAGATCATACTCCTCAATTCATGAGAACTGGGTACATAAATTATGTTCATGTACAAGAGTATTGCATCAACTTCCAATCTATAATCTTCTATTTTCTGTAGCATCTTACCTTGTTGTAACTTTGTTACCATTTCCATGTACTGCAAATCTGCTTTTGCAACTTACAAAATTCTGTCTTTAAGATCGGTTTGATACATGCTGATGGTTGTACCATGTAATTAATGCACTCTCCTACTGAGTGCATCAACCACTTTGTTCTCCTTTCCTTTGATGTGCTTGATATCAAAGTCATATTCACAGAGGAATCCCAACCATCTTCTCTACCTGGAGTTTAAAGTAGGATGATCAAACAAATATTTGAGTATGGTCTGTCCTTGGCTCAAACCTCTTTCCCATGAGGTAGTGTCTCCATTTCTTTAAAGCATGTACTATGGTTGCCAACTCCAAATCGTGAGTGGCGTAGAGCCTTTCATGCTCTTTCAATTTCCTGGATTCAAAACATATCACAAACCCATTCTGATTGAGGACTCCCCCAGTCCTTCTTTGCATGCATCTGTGCAAACCACAAACTCTTTATTCGGATCTGCAATCCTCAGAATTGGAGCACTGGTTAACAACTACTTCAATTGTTGGAAGCTCTTTTCACATTCTTCTGTCCATTGGAATTTTACACCTTTTCTTTGGAAGGAAGTGATTGGTTGAGCAATCCTCGAAAATCCTGCAATGAATCTCCTGTAGTAGCCAGCTAGACCTATGAAGGATCCGACTTCTGTCACATTCTTAGGTGATGTCCACCCTTTAATGGCTTCAATCTTTTCGAGGTCTACTGCCATTCCCTCTTAGGATATTATATGCCCCAAATAGTGAATTCAATTTTGGTAAAATGAGCACTTGCTCAATTTAGCAAACAGTTGGTGCTCTCTTAGCACCTGTAACACCATCCTCAAGTGTTGCTTGTGCTCTTCTTCTGTCTTGGAATATACAAAGATGTCATCCAAAAAGACAATGACAAACTTGTCTAAATATTCTCGGAAAACACCATTCATTAAGCACATGAAAACAACTAGTGCATTTGATAACCTAAATGGCACCATTGTGAACTCATAATGACCATACCTTGTCCTGAAGGTGGTCTTGCTGATGTCTTCATCTTTAATCCTTACCTGATGGTATCCTGACCTGGGATCTATATTTGAAAATTTCCTTGCATCCTTCAATTGATCAAAGAGATCATCAATCCTTGGTAGATGATACTTGTTCCTTATAGTTACTTTATTTAACTGCCCGAGTTCAATGCACAATCTCAAGGTCCCATCTTTCTTCTTCACAAATAACACTGGGGCACCCCAAGGTGACCCACTTGGGCGTATGTACCCCTTCTTTAAAAGTTCTTTAAGTTGCATTTGCAGTTCTTTCAGCTTTGGTGTGCTCATCCGGTAGGGAGTCTTTGATACTGGAGTTGCCCCAGGCATCAAATTTATAGAGAAATCAATATCTCTCTTTGGGGGTAGCCCTGGTATCTCATTGAACACATCGTCAAATATTCCAGGACTGAATGATCCTCCAATTTTGGCACCTTATCCTTAGGTGCTTCATCCATATGGGCTGCAAATATTTGGCCGCCATTCCTGTAACACTTCTTCAACTACATTGCTGAGATCTCTTGGACAGTAACTGCCCTGGGAATTCCTTGGACTACTCTCCAATTTCCTTCCTCATCCAAGCAAGTGAATGCTTTGTTATGACAGTCTAATATGGCATGGTGTAGGTCCAACCAATCCATACCAATTAGGAAATCACATGATCCCAAAGGCAAGATGTTCAAATCTGCCTTGGTACTCAGTCCATTCATGCCCACTGGACATGATTTAACCAACTGAACAACCTTTCTCTTGGCTCATGTAGCCAACTGCACCAGCCAAGATTTCCCATGCTTTCTTCTTGGCAATTGAAATCTTTCCACTACCTTAGGATGTATATAGCTATGACTAGCCCCTGAATCAATTAAAATAGTAAATGCATGGTTATTGATCATACCATTGACTTCAATCATGTGTGATTGAAACTCAACTTGCTTGTTGTCCAGGGATGCATAGATTCTTGGTACTCTTCTGCCCGTGTGCTCCACTATTTCTGCTTGCTGAACATGGTGAACAAATCTCACCTTGTCCTTTCTGTGAGGGCAATCTCTATACTTATGATCTCCTTTACAACCCCAACATTGCATAGGTGTTTGCCTTGGACTTTGCCCACCTACTTCAGCCATTCTGGGCTCTCTCAAAACTGGTTGTCCTTGAGGACTATCTCTGAAAAATGGTGGGTTGTTCCCCTTCTGCCTCTGCTCCCTCTTAAACTTCCTCTTGTCTTCCCAAGCTCTTTGGAAAGTAGGCTTTCCCTTATGCTGATCATATAAACACTTTGCCCTCCTTATGGTTTCTTCCATAGTTTAGGTTCATCATACTTGATTTTGTCACTGATACAAGATGGCAACCCACTTAGATATCTCTGCATCTTGACTATCTCATACTTAATGAAAGAGACATACTTCAACAACTCTAGAAATCTCCTTTCATATTCATTTATAGTCATGCTGTCCAATTTAAGTTCAAAGAACTCTTTCATCTTTTTGTCATAGTATCTCCGGGTTAAGTACTTCTTTTCAAAATGTCTCTTGAATTGTTTCCATGCAACATTCTTCTCTCTGATGTGCCGCACTTGCGCAAGCTAATCCCACCACATGGATGCCTTTCCTTTCATCTGATCAATTGTGATTCTTCTTTCTGCATGAGAGGAATAATTATGCAATTGGAAATATTTCCTCATGCCAAGTAGCCATGTCTCAACATCTTCATCTTTCTGGTGCTCTCCATCAAAAGTAGGAGGTTTGATCTTATGAATTTCACCCTTCAGTTCATCCACTTTAGATCTCCTATGATTTTTGGTAGGAGGTGGACTTGAACTGTTGTGTGGCCTCCTTTTGGAATGTCTTTGAAAGTGTTGGTGATATTTGTTACCACTTCTTTCTCTTCTTTCCTCATCAGGGGACCTGTGGCTCTCTGATTTGTTGGATCCACTTTTCTTATCCAACTTCTTTTCAATTCTTTCCAGGCTTTGCATTAACTTCATATTGAAGTCTTCCTGTTGCTCCTTGGCTCTCTTAAGCCTTCCGTTATCTGCCTGGTGAATTTGGACATCTTTTTGCAAATTTTTAATGATTTTCATCATGCCCACGTCTTTATCTATTTCTTCTCCATGCCCATTGGAGTTCGTTCTTCAACTCCCAAATGGACATACATTCCTCTAACTTCATCCTCCTGACTCTAAGCATCCTGTGCCTCCTCCATTTCTCTGCACTATGTGATAATCCTGTTCGGTTATGACGATTTCTAACTCTGCAAAATGTGCAGTCAACCGAATTTTGTCAGGTTATCAATTTTTAATAATTTTCTAGAATAACATAAACTAATCCGATTCAACAAAAAGAATATCAGACTCCATTTTATGCGGGTCTTGGTCGATCAATAATCCCCATGGCTCTATCTCTGAGCCTTGTTCTGTTCTCCAAATCATTTTCGGTTACTAGCCCCTTTTCCTCAACCCCCAATTTATGTGACCACGAGATGTGGCCAAGTGCTAGGATGATAGGTGCTTATTCAGAAATTCGAGCCTCCGGCTTCAGAACTTCGGAGCTCTAAATATTCATGCAACTCCAACTATCAATTCCCTGGAGTGCCAATTGTGAACTTGCGAAGGACGATGGATCAACAGTCCACGACTTTTTTGATAACTAATTACCACGATCAACTCCGAGTCTCCGAGCTTCGGGAGTTCCAGACTATCCATACTCTCAATCTTAGCATTGGTGGAAAGTGACTACACTCTCTTTGACATCTTTGTCAAGCTTTTGAGTAGAAAATAAGGCAGATTTAAGGGGTAATCACCATTTAAATGCATTAATATCCTAATGTGGTAGATATAGACTAGTGAAAATCTACCTTCGCAGGTGATATACCTGTTGATCACGATCAGAGCAGTGTGCCATTCGGGTCGAATCCAACTGCGAGGTACTCCCCTTTTCCAATTCGGATTTTGCTTATCTAGAAGCAGGAATTGGTTTACAAACTCTGTAACCACATACTCTTTCTTCCACCATCTTTCTCCTCCAACCACCAACCTGCAAGCTTTTGCAATTGTCTGCTCTATTACTAGCATCAACATCTTACCGATCTCCACCTCGTGACCATCAAAGTTCAAAGCGAACTCCATGAAGACCTGCTCATCGTAACCTTGAAAAGTGGTAAGGAATTCAAACCACCCGACATCTCTGAATCTTTGAGCCATCTGAGGATAAACTTCAAGAAGTTCAGCACCCTCGGGTTCGAATTTGCCACCTGCAATCCGTTAGTGTATAACGTTCCTCTGAGCAAATACCTGCGCCTAAATTCAGCAAAATCAGACAGGTATAATATAATGATCATTGAAAATTGGGCGATTTAAAATGAGACCTTTGCGGGTACAAAGCAATCGGATTATGAAACGGTTTGAATCAGTAAATGATTTCAAGCTATTGTGGACACATGCGAACTCTCAAACCACGATTCATGCCATCATAACGAAATCTGGATGACAGGCGCGTATCAAGGCATGATTATTTTGGCGCTACAGGAATAGCCTTATTCCAGTAGCGCTATTAATGACTTAGCAAAATTTGAATTTATGAAGTTCAAGCAGGCATATAAGGTGACACCTCGTTAAAAACCATGTCTTTCAATTTCAAACTTAAATAAACTATTCAAAAACTGAAATGCAAACCATAAGACACTAAAAACAAAGATCAAAATCAACTGGAAACAAAAAATGAAGTGTAGGTAAGAAGGGTTTAGGCTAAGGGTTTCTCACTTAACCAAGACAAAATTAGAGACTAACACCATGTATGGAGTCAAGCAAGCTCCAAGAGCTTGGTATTCCATAATAGACAACTACTTAATAATACTTGGTTTCTCCAAGAGTCACACAGATCCAAATCTCTACTGCAAAGTCGTGAACAATGCACCTGTGATTCTACTACTATATGTCAATGATTTATTCTTGACCGTTATACCCCCTGAGATTCATAACACGACCAAGGTATTCTCTTGGCACCCAGGGACGCTCTTAACTCATATTTTGTTCGTTTTGACAATATCTTTGTCTGAACCCCGGTTCCAATTTCCACTTATCCAGCCCAATTCAGGCTCAGTGTTGAAACCATGGGCTCTGTACCATTTTGTAATGTCCCCCGGCCCCTCAGCAGGCCGGGGGCACGCTACCTCATACACACGCGGTCTCAAGCTCTGTTATAGGTAATTTAAATTGTCCATGGCCAGACATAGACTTGCTAGGCAATGGAAGACAAAGCTCTTTGCGGAACAAATC
Source organism: Picea sitchensis (assembly GCA_010110895.2). NCBI lineage: Eukaryota > Viridiplantae > Streptophyta > Pinopsida > Pinales > Pinaceae > Picea > Picea sitchensis. The sequence goes on along the minus strand of SNQJ01S0071640.1, from coordinate 7,945 downwards.
ACATATAAACTTAACAGAAATAAATAGAGATAACATGAAAACATACTTGTAGCGAAACATATGATATTATTACAAGAATCATAGACATGCACTAAAATACATCATTTAACCATTAAGCACATAAATGATACTTATCTCTTAGTTGTAGTGCATCGACTGCGTGCAGACCTTCCACGAACCTCCCAGCCTTAGACCATGCTACTCATCACTCTCAGCAGTGGGTCACCCCCGAGTTGGGACTAAACTCCACCGGGCAAGGGATTTCTAGGCTAGGTAGGGACAACATGAAGGATTTCCTCCAAGGAACCACTTATGCCCACCGCTCACATATTCTCATTCCCCACATGCATGTCCCACCCCAGGAGTATACACCTTCACTATCACACAATCCATCAACTTCTCCACCTCCTTTTCCGAGGCTTCAACAACAGGCCAAACAAAATTCTCATAGCCTTGTAGGCCAGGAGACTTACTTCCTCAACACACTCTCACCTGGAGGGAGTTGCTCACAAGCCTGACAACCTGCTTCTTCTATCCACACTCTCTCACCTGGGGAGAGTTGCTCACAGGTTTGATAACCTGCTTCTTCTGTCCACATGCATGAAAACCCGCTTCTTCACTCCCGCTTCTCAACACACGGTCATGGTGATGGCAACAACATAAACTAGACGTGGGGAACAATAATGACATACAATACGCAGGCAACCCGCAGGGTACAGGTGCGGCAAGGGTATAAGTTTGAGCTTTTTGCAGAGGTTTGGGTGGTTGGGGAATTCAACAATGGCGTTCTAGGGTTATCGTCTGCTTGCTGGGTGCGCTAGTGCAAAAATGGAAAAAGCTCCCCAAAACAGTAAGAATTACCACTTATATTGCATGTGCTTGAGATGACACATGGCGCTCATGAAGCACGTTCCTCTCCATTTGGAAGTCGTACCTTTTCCCCAAAGGAACTTAGGATATAATCATATCCCACTCACAACATTTATAATAATAACATATCATTCTATTGGACTTAAGCTCTTAAGCATAGCTCCTCTTTCCAGCCTCTCAACCCCCTTCCCTTACCCAACCTAGTGGAGTTTAGTCCCCCATACTCTTTCTTCGTGGTCGGTCTACATGCAACGATGTTGTTATATTAATAATATGAATGTTTACATGTACAAAACAGGCTCCTGGCCTTTAACATCTAGGCTCTCTGGCCTAATAAACACATAAGCCTCCTAACTTATAACACTTGGCTCACTAGCCTACAAAACATGTACAATTCATAATTACAACCGGGGCTCGGCCTTGGGATATTACACAATACCTCATCAAAGATTTCGATAGCTCCCCCAAGCCACCTTCACGACTGCATCAAATCTGCCTAAGTCCACCACAAGGCTTGTCCAAGCAGGTCATCCAAGATCTTCTACACATTCACCCAACAAAGGCATTCCAAATTGCTACAAGACTTCTCTGAATCTGCATCACTTGAGTAACCCTCAAGTCTGTCTGCTTTCACCGCAGAAACATAATGGACTTGTAGAACCAAATCACCCATCTTCCCTTCAAAGAATTCGTTGCAACACTTGGAAAATGCAAGAACTGAATCCAACCATACCTTTCTCAACGACATCGTTCGTTGCAACCATGTTCTAGGCTTATTGTCTTGGACCTCCAAGAAACTGACTCTTTGCATGAACTCACCTCAAGTAGTGTCTGCTGCGATACAAGGTTGAGTCTATCCACTTCCAAAATGTGTCTAAGTCCCAAACTTTGCATACAACCGACCAAGTGTTTGTTGCGTAGCCGCTCTAGGTCGCCCCATGCCATCCAACACACACAAGTGCTTCATCTTGCTACAACCTAGAGCACTCCCCTTCACAATCACTTATGTGACCAACCTTTGCGTTTCGCTTCCGTGATCACTTTTGTGGTTTTCACTGCAACGAGTCATGCAAAAATCCTATGTTCAACTTCCCTGTCCAAGTGCTCTCTTTCACCCAAAATTTTTATGCGCTTGGTCTCTCAAGGTGTTCACAACAGTTCTGACATTGACCTCCATCACGAATCAAACCATTTGACTCTGCGACAAGTCGTGCAATAGTCTTACGTTCAGCTTCCTTGCCCAAGTGTTTGGTTCACTAACAAAATCTGCGCTTGGTTTCCCAAGGTTGTGCACAATAGGTCCGACAATGACTTCCATCACACAGACCAAAAGTTTTCATACTCAAACTATCTTCTTGATCGAGTTTGCAACAAGTTATGCGATCACCCACCCTGTCCAAGTGCTTCGTTTCACCATAAACTCTACTCTCAGTATGCACAAGGTGTGCACCCAACTCTACCTTCTCATCGCCTCGTCAACTGAACATCTTCCATACATTTGATGCAAATATTGCGATTCGCTACACCGAATCGTTCACCCAGTTTGCACTCAAGCTGCCTTTGCAATGGGTCAGTTCATTGAACCTTCACTAATGCCTATGTCCAGACTGTCTTCTCAACAAGTGTGCCCCCCCCATTGTCAGCACTACAATAGTAGAGTGTGCTTCAAGCTATGATACCATCTATCGTCGAGATAGTGGTGAAGAGCTCACCAACCCCTTCATCAAAATCTGCAACGAATCAGTACTGATACTATCGATCATCAAGATAGTGGTGAAGAGCTCACCAACCCCTTCACCAAAATCTGCAACGAATCAACTTTGATACCATCTATTGTCGAGATAGTGGTGAAGAGCTCACCAACCCCTTCATCAAAATCTGCAACGAATCATCTCTGATACTATATGTCATGGCCCTACAGGATGCCTGAATGAATCTTGCGATCGTTTGTCTCCTGAGAGCGTGCGACACCATGACGGTTCTTACTTGGTTTCTCGACACACCAAGAATACTTCATCTAGACTATGCCTCTTCACCTAGAGCATACCCATACTCCGTTCTAGGTTACCATTGAGTCACACTCCTACTCTAGTGCAACTCTTGCTTACCTAGACATTAGTTAATTGATTTAACACTTAGTCTTATTTAAGCATTCGTCTAAGAGATCATCGACGAAACAAATGAAACAGACAACAAAAACATAGAGATAGTGTGGGCGACACGAACTGTGCCTAACACCCGACTAAGTCTTTGTTATGGAAGAAGAGTTACAACATGAGCACTACCAGCGTGGTTTACAATAGGGAAGAGTCAAACGACTCACCTCACCTCACTAAGACACTCATGAACATATCTGTCACCACAAGACTGTTTGCCGCAATCGTCTTCGCTGCCACTTGCGGTGCACCTCAGACGTGCCTCCAACCGCAGTCTTGCTGTCTGTTCGTTTCTACAGACTCTGCCTCTTCATTTCCATAGAACTCATAGATTTTGGTTATGTCTCCCACATGCCTCCACAAACCTACGTTTTCCATACTTAGCCAAAATCTGCCCAAGAGAATTTCGCCTTGTTCTATCTGTTGAACCCTCCTCCTCAAGGCAACACAAGTCCTCCCAGAGTGGAGAGACTTAGCTCAATGGGGGAGCTCCTTATCTTCATTTGCCTCAGAATCGTAGACCTCTCTTTCTCCAAGTCTTGCCAAAACTTGTTGCCTTCTTGGTTATGTGCCCTCGTTTTCTCACAGGCTCTCCAAAGGTCACCATACGAACCATCGCGTCCTTTGGGGGTGTCACGTCCCTTCACAAACCCATGTCCAATAAATCATTGCACCCCTTCGCGAACTTGATCGCACAACGAATCCATGCGCTCTCAACCGTCGTGCCCCTTGGGACCAATGTGCCCAACCTTGGGGGCACCCCTTATGCCGTCGCGCCCCATCCGTTTAACCGACTTGTCATCTTGGGTGCGCATGCCCCTTAGGCGAGTCAGGTTGACTCTCCTAAGTGCGCCCCCCATGCCTCAGTTGATTTTCCCTTCATTGATGGAGTGCTCAAGTCTTGCCCTCAACTCCTCGCTAAACCATCTGTCGTCTAACTTTTGTTACAAGGCACCTCGGGTGGAGTCATTCATTGGCACATCGCATGCCCAAGGAACCCCAATTGCCATCTATATCAAGACTTTCATTTCTTCATTCTCACCGTTTGTCTTGCCTGCCCGATTCGGTCTGTGGTGGAAGTGTGTGTGCCCGTGCTAAACTCCCAAGCCCTTACACTTTATATATTATAAAATAATGACTTTAAGTTTTACCCTTTTTAAAACGAGGCCTTCCCCAAATGAAATGTGAAAGACATTAAAATTAGATCCCCAAAATAATGCATATAAATTCATAAACAACAACAAAAAAAAAAACCAAAACAAAAAACAAAACTAAAACCTTCGAGATTCTCCTTCCTGAATAAACAACTTGATATAAAATTTAAACCAAATTTAATTCCAAAATTGTTATTTTCTAAAAAAAATATTAAACAATATATTAAAACAATTCAATTCAATATAATAAAATTAACCTAATTCTTATATTTTAAAAAATTACATGGTCGTATCTACAATTTATCTTTTCAAAATAGGAATTTATCAATCTTTTCTTATATATTTCTTTTTTAGTATTTAAATAATATTCCACTTTTATTGTTTTCAACTATTTAATGTACTTTATTGAGATAAATATACTTATTCCTTCTACCAACATCTATTTATATTTTCAAATATTTACTAGAATATTATTGAAATAATTATACTTATTCCTTGCACCAAAATTAAATTATTGTTGATGTAATTATGATGTTCCTTGTACCAAAATTCTTTTTCAATCAATGTAGACATGTTCATATGTCTTTTTGGAAATTATTTTCATATAATTTTAATGGGCAATGATTGGTTATACATTTACAATAAATTCGCATTAAATTTTATCCATATTTCATTTAATATACTTTATGAATGATAGACAATATTGTATCCATATTTTATTAGTCCTTGTCGAGACTACAATAATGAGTTTGATTTTGATGTGACATTAGTTTGCCTTTTATCATAAATTTGTGTATGTAATGTAATGTTTAATATAGGAAAACAAATATATATTTTTGGATATAATAAAAATATTTGTGTTTTTCAGTGGGTTGATAGGATTGAAGTGTTATTGTTCCTTCATGTCTTTCACTATGTAGAATTAATTACATAATCAATGAATTTCACCAATCACCACATCTAAATATAAAAAGTTGTAATATGTATTTATTATTATGCATTATTATATTTATATTATATTTATTATCTAATATATTATTTATTATTATATTTATAATATATTTATTATATTTATATTATATTTATGAATATTATAGTTCCATTCAATTTACTGTTCATTATACATTTTGATTAACAAACAACCCTCAATTATTATTTTTTGACAAAAAATGTTCTTTACTTGTGTATTTAGTTATATTAAGTTTCATTATTCAACATGTATTTCCATGTATTTTCCAACTAACTCCGCAGGGATTGCGTTGCCATACAACCTTTGTTTAATATATTTTATGAATGATAAATAATGTTATATTTTATATATATTTTTTTTGTTTGTTAATTTGTGGGGGACCTGTTGGCTACGCGATTAACCTGTGGCTTGAGAAACCACGACTCAGGGGCTAAGCCGTCAAAATCACCCGGGGATCGCACCCGCCCTGAGCCACACCAACCCTTAACATGGTTGGATTTGACTTTAACATCACGTAGTGGCTTAACAACACACTCCGTCACCGACTGTCCCATACCTCGGGGACATGTTATATTTTATATTAAATTAAATAAAAATTTTAAATTTATTTATAAGAATACTTTTTTTATTTTATTAAAATGTTGTTATACATACTAAGTGAATAATTTAAAATTGAAAATTAATAAATTTATTTAAAAATAATTAAATAAATAAATGAAGAAAATATAATGTTATGTAAGAATCATAGGGTTGGTTTATAAGTATTTATAGGAGAAAATGATAGATATATAGTTTTATAACTAGCACAGCCACATAATTGTGGCTGATAAAGGCTCATAAGATGAAAATAATTTTTAAAAGAATATATTAAATTTTATTATTGATTAACAAATAAACGGTTGAGCTTCATTTATCTGGTGTTAATATTTTGTTAATCACTTAGGTGGCAATCAGTGAGCTATCAAAGTAATTTTTAAATATGATTAGGTAAATGTAAAAATGTAAACACATAAACGAATGTCTTTATAATAGCTAGGAAATTAATGATTGAAATCACAACCATTTATTTTGTGTGACTACTAAGAATATTCCATATTTAATCCTGTCCATAGAAAACTTATTAAGCACTAAACCCCTATTAAATCTGCCCATTGTCAATAGGGATACGCCTTTCGACGTAATTAGTAAAATTTATGATTTAAAATTGAAAATTAATAAATTTATTTAAAAATAAATAAATGAAGAGAAATGTAATTTTTTTTAAGGAGAAAATGATAGATATATAGTTTTATAATTAATAAAATTTATGATTTAAAATTGAAAATTAATAAATTTATTTAAAAATAAATAAACGAAAATAAATATAATTTTATGTAACAATAATAGAGTTGGTTCACAAGTATTTTGAAAATGATAGGTATATAATTTTATAATTAGTAAAATTTATGATAGAGTTGGTTCACAAGTATTTTGAAAATGATAGGTATATAGTTTTATAATTAGTAAAATTTATGAGTGGACAATTTTACTTATGTTGATGTTTTTGGTTTTTTTTTAATGATCACACATAATAAAAAGTTAAATATATATAAAACATTTAAATTGAATTTAAATTTAACAATAATTTAAATATAATATATAATAAAGAAACATTTTAATTTTTTTATTCAATTTTAAATAAATCAAAATTATCTAAAAATATGTCAAATCTGATTAAAGTTTGAAATTAGTGATAGTGGGAGGAGATACTAACAAAATGCGTCCATGTTAAAAGTTGTTGTGACCCAAACCCATCCCAAAATGATTTAGATATATAATAAAACATTTAAATTGATCACACATAATATATAATTCTTTATTATATATTATATTTAAATTATTGTTAAATTTAAATTCAATTTAAATGTTTTATATATATTTAACTTTTTATTATGTGTGATCATTAAAAAAAAAACTTAATTTTTTTATTCAATTTTAAATAAATCAAAATTATCTAAAAATATGTCAAATCTGATTAAAGTTTGAAATTAGTGATAGTGGGAGTTGAAATTAGTGATAGTGGGAGGAGATACTAACAAAATGGGTCCATATTAAAGGTTGTTGTGACTCAAACCCATCCCAAAATGATTTAGCGTACACTTTAAGTTGGAGTGAAAAATCTATCCCAAAGATCTCCTACTTTTTAAGCCTTATCACAACAGGCTAATGACTTGATGGGGTTTGATCCCTGACATGCTAGGTGAAAATGACTGTAACCACCAATAGGTCCCCCAGCCTTGACAGAATAAAAACATATTTAACCCATAAAAAAAAACAACCTCAGAGGACAAATTTGAGTGACCAGTATACCACGCTTGTATCTGGACAAATTGACTTTATTTATCGATACAGATGGATTCTTCAAACAACTATACTAATACAAAACAGATGGATTATGCTTCTATTAAGTTGGATTCTAGCTGGACCAAGTTGGATTATATTTATACCGCCAATCTAACTGTCACAATGGATGACGTACACATCAAACCTGGTTTTGAGCGACCTGCACCAATATACTACGTAATAATAAACGTGCAGCCCAAGTTTTCTGCGATCTCAGCTCGATGGAGATTGCTTTTTGATTTTTTACTTCCCCTCTATGCATTCATTCGCATTATTAGGAGTTTCTGCATTCTCTGCTTTTCGCTACTGAAAGGATCGAATCACAGTACCCGTAACTAACATCATGGAATTCCCATACGGACGCCAACCCCATCATCGCCGTGAAGATCACGAAGAAGAACGCCGCGAACACC
>SNQJ01S0071639.1:38253-55329 GCA_010110895.2 Picea sitchensis | reverse complement strand
ATACTCTTTCAATTCACACTTCGGTTTGACTAGTTGAGTTGAGTTTAGATGTTGCATTGGGATCATCACCATGCTAATTCGACCTTGCCTTGGTATCATCACCAGAGTGGCACATTATCCTTTATTCCTTGAGTTAACTCCTCACTACTTTCTATTCAGTCAGTTAATTGAAGACTAGTTGACTAGTTATCTGAACTAGGTGGCAGTTCACTCTCATAACTTCCTGAGAGACTAGAATAGGTGGTAGTTCACTTCCGTAACTGCTGGTGTGTGTCCAGATCACTCTATACCACCACTATGGTGACTTGGTTCACCTCAATTCAAACTCATTAAGTTATATAGAGTATATCATGTGTAAATTATTCATTATTCAAAACTGGTTAATGAGAACTCTTTCCATTCTTTCTCTCCTTCTTCTTTTTCCAATTCTCTATGCAAATGTGTGTATTATTGTTTAGCTACATCTATTATGTGCATGTTAAACACATTTACACACACTATCCCCTGACATTTGCACTAAAAATTTAAGATTTAGTGTGTTATATGTTGTAAGCAAAATGCAATTTGTGGCAGGAATTAGTCTTCTCTTCTCTTAAACCTCTCAAATTTATCACCAAAAAAAGATTAGAGAATTCGTCCTTGTTTGTGGGATATAATGAATGACCAAAAAACACACCAATTTTGGATTTTCCCTCTTAGCATCTACCCCCTTAAACTCAGGTTAATAATTGACCCATGTTGGCGCCCCCATCCCTAGGTTTGGTACCTTTCCTATGTGAATTGGTAGGGGGTGAATCCAATAATTTATTGATATTGGGATTTTTGAGGGGCTTGCTAGCTCGAAAACCAAACTAGCAAAAGATGATGAATGGTTATTAAAATAACATGAATTTCGTAGGTCAAAAATAACTATATTGCACTATTGAATAAGTGCATTAAGGTAAAGGCACTTCATCCATTTGACATGCAAAAAAATTCATACTTTTGATTATGTCGCATTTTAGCAATCTATTTCATGTGATGATTTATTTTATTTTATTACTGGAACTTTAGTTTTATATATATATATATATATATATATATATATTTCGTTTTTCTCATTGTTATGTTGTAACACTTCTCATTTCGGGGGCTAAGTTTGGATTTGACTCTTTTTCTTCCAGTGCACCATTTGATGTTGGATGACATACAATCCCAACAATCCCACTATTCTCCTCCCCTCCCCTATCATTTTCATGCCATTTTCTCCCCTTGGTATGTCTCAATGATGCATTGGCCTCCATATATGTTACATGTGTCACTATCTCGCCACCTCCTCCTAATTCATACACATATCTACATGCCTTCCTCATTGGGATCACTTCATTCACTAAGGCATACTATGCACTAGGAAGGTTTGAGAAGGCCTCCAAAGAGGCGGGGAGGCTTTGAATTTATATGTTTTTGGGGATGAAGTTTAGAAACATGCATTCAAGTCTATTTATTGTAGTATTTGCATTAACTTAGGTTGAAAGTGCACTAAGTTCATTGTTGAGGAAAAGGAATGAAGAACCTCACTCCACCATTTTATAATCTTACTTGGTTAGGGTAATATAGTTGGGATTATCACCCGGGGTTTATAGCCTTAGATAAAATTATCAGTTGATTCTCAAGTAATAAGTACAAGGAACCAATGTTGTCCTTTTATAATTAAACTGTGCAAAAGAAGAAGAAGAAAATAAATATGTATTGTTTTGAGAATTAAAGAACAAATGGAATGCAAATCTGAATGTAATATCAGATATTACACATGTGATATCAAAATCAGAAAAGCAATTGTATTAATTTCACTCCAAGTTACAATCATAAACTTCTTTTCAAACCCCTGCGAGGGTAAGGACCAAGATCGGATTTAGAGATCTTTGATGGGCACCATACAAAAAGACTCTAACAACAAGTGAAGACTGAGACTAGAAATATGGATCAGCTTAGCCACGAAAGTATCACCTATTGAATCTACAAAATATTCCCTATCAGTAATGAAAACTAATTCATGAACAAATCAGAATACACAGATTGCCAAGACAAATGATCAACCTTTCTAGAATAAGTCGTTGAATAATGTATCTCAATCTTTGAATCATGCTATCTTCAATAAGACCCTACTATCAACAAAAAGGTTAAGACTCTATGATAACTCAGAATGAATTAAATTAATTAATCTCACAAGTTTTAAGAGCAAACCTTTATCAGAAAAAAATTTCCTTGATCTCTCTCTCTTTGTCCCTTCCTTTGATCAGTTTTTATCTTCCTCAAAAGAAGGTGTGGTAGTTTCAAGCTACCTTTAGTTAAGTCATAATTGAATCAATATTAGTTAGGGACAATAATAATAATAATAATAGGTAAAGGGTTTATTAAATAATAACTAATAGGTAGGACCCTTAATCCTTTAAGTCCTTTTAAGTTTGATTTCCTCCTTGTTGCTCCATAATTTATTTAATGAAAAGAAATTATTGATTGGTTGTCCAAAAATGAAGATAATAGTATCAAGTTGTCCCAAAAGTCAAAACATAAACAAATTGTCCACCACCAGAAACAAACATAAAATATCAAAAGCCATATTTATTGTGTGAAGTTGTCTGCCTCTTCTCACTGCTTGTTTCCCTTCCTACTTTGTTTGTTGAATGAGCCTTCTCGGTGAGAAGTTGATTGGATGACTGAGGATGAACTTCACTGGGATATGGAGAAGGTTCATTGATTTATTGGGAATGTGAGGTGACTAACTTAGAGGAATCATTTGATGAATTAGAATGAGTGACCACATTTTTACCCTTGCTTGACATAGGCTCATGGATGGTTGTATTGAGTCTTTTGCTTGCATGATATGACTGAACAGGGGATGCAACATGATCAATATGTTGGGCATGTTGGTTGAGTGGAGGTAGAGGTTGAAATGGAAATGAAATTGTGGGACATCCATCATGATAAAACTACATGGGAATGAATAATATCCATCCAGCCAACATTGATAGGAACCTCTGGCTGGAAGGACACATGAGCTGGAACATGGGCATTAGTAAAACTCAGAAGGGGTTGGAAAGAAGGCCTTTATGGTTTGGGATATGTCTGAAACCCTCCTTGGCCCACTAAGTTAAAGAACCCAGCTTGGAATAGTTGATTTAACTCTTGAGGATCAACATCAAAATGAATAGAAAATCTAGGTCTCTTGTTGCCTCTTTGCAAAAAATTGTTTCTGCATCTTCCGCCACCTCTACCATGGCTTCCTCTACTAAGGAAACTCATTGTATGAAATAAAACTTGGATCGTAATATAAAACAATAAAGACTAATCAACCATCAATTTAATTTCCTAAAGATAAATTTAAAATATTGGCTCTTATCAGTCCACACACTAGCATGCATGTAGTCAATCCATTACTCTGCTTGTATCAATCATAGTCATTCTGCCAACTTAGATCCACAACTGTCATTATTTAGAAAATGGATGTTTAATTAAATATAGGATGTGATTGGGTTTGTAATGATGAAAAGTGGAATGCATGAAAGGGGAACAATGGTTATTGTTCTAAATAAGAATAATTCTTAATCTAAGATCACTTTTATAATTATATCACCATCTTCATTCAACTATTAATTTCATTAATATTTCTCATTGTTCCTCTTCAAAATATCCTCTTGATATTTTTTCCAAATTACAGGGCTTCTATACAATCACATTTTTTTTTTAAATAAAACATGGGAATAAAAATGATTTTGGGAAAAATGAGGTCTTTATAATTTGCATAAAGTGAAATTATGGACAGGAAATTAAAATGATCAATGTTCTTTCTGTAGACAACTTATCAACCACTAATCATCAACTAGTGTGAACAATTCAAAGCCTCAAAATATAACCCTATGTTTTTTTCCTTTGGATTCCTTGGATCTCGATTAAAATGAATTAACCAAAAGTATCATTTAATAAATTCTTGTAAGAAAAGCCATATATAAACTTTTTAAAATATATCCATTCAAACTGTGTTTTACCAATCCTACTCAATCCACAGAATCCATCATAATAGAAGAGCGAATCCAACCTAATATCATTCCAACAGAGCACAAGAGTAATTGATCAGATTATTCGAACTAATTCTCATCTTTGTTCATATATTGGTTGTTAAATCGTGTCAAAACCTAGGTGTTGTCAAAATATTTGTAAAAAGTGATATTTATAACCAATACGAGCCCAATAATATGATGTTGTACTCCACACAGGATGTAGCATTATAACACTCCCAATATTTCTATATGCAAAAAAATTATTTGTAGAACCTAATATCAACAATCAGGCCCAAATACCCGCAAGGGTGTAGACCGATTGGCATGTGTCGTGTAAATGGAAGGAATTGTGTAAAGGAGGTCTCAAGTTTGATTCTCACCCCGCTTTATCTATGTTCCATGCTTGCGGGATTTGTGGTGCACCTACGGTATATGGGTAGCGGACGACTATCAACCATGTGTCACGCAAGTACGAGAACCGTGAGTTGTTGATTCCCCCAGCTAAAAAAAAAAAAAAAAAACAAGCAGGCCAAAATATTGTTGACGGAATCCAAGAAACTAAATATAGGGTTTCGCATATTATTTCTTGAAACAAACAATAACTCTAAATCATATTTAAATCCAAAATAAGGTTAAACAAAAGGGAGAGTCGAAACCCTATATTTTAAACTGACCTTTCCATGATATCCAATCAAAAATTACACGGTGGAACACACTCAATCGCTAGTTCATACTCAAAATCAAGCTTTAGTACCATGCATAAAAAAACTATCGATCTCACAACCATAACATATCCCACCACTATACTGAATTCACAAATGTCATAAAGTGTCAATGCTTTATCAACCAACCATGCCAACTTAACAATCAAGCAACGTGACATATGGAAACCATATGATATGTGAAGTTTATTTCAAGTTGAATTAGTTCATACTTGTATGATATTGCAAACTTAACATGATACCATTATTGTTATATGATATATATATGGATATGATAGAAGTTAACCATCCTTTTAATATGTCACAAGCCATATTATAACAACAAAAATCAAAATCATAAGTATCATAACACTTGCACAATAGGTCTTTCCCATTTTTCTTTTACTTTTAGAACATGGCGATGATATATTTAATGCAATATGAGGAGGAAGAGCATTATAAATCATTGTCGAAGAAACCATGTGTGCATGTATGATAAGATATATTACCAAATTGTCATCAAGTCATTTGTTTGTAAGCTGCATTTATTTCTTAAAAAAATATCGAAATCAACTTAATATAGTTTCTCTAAGGGGTTCCACCTATTAGTTAGATAATATAGCAATAGAATAAATATAGTGCATTGCAATCTTTTGCAGGCAGGATTCTTGTTGCAAATTTTTGCATCAACAACTGGCAACTCCATAGGGAAATCTACTTGTAGCATATTAGATCTCATGATCTCTAGTTTTGATAAAAATCAGCAGGGGTAGGTAATGGATCAGGTAGGAAAAGTTATAAAAAAAAAGGGGGGAATTAAATGAGAATTAAAATGATATATGAAATGGGAATTTGTCGAATAATTCTTGGAAAGTGATATGTATGAGGGGGTTTGGTCTTGTTTGTATAACAAGTGTAGAAACAATAATATTTTCTCGGATAGATGCTTTCACTGAAACCTTAAATTTGCTACAAAATTTTATAAAAATTATCTGATATGCTCTTATTTAAAACAGTATGGAGGGTAGAAAGGGAAGGTATAAAAAGGGATAATCATGGCCATCAAGTTCCTAGAAAAGAATTTAATTGAAGGTACAGATATATCTCATACAACTTTTAAAATAAAAGAGAATCATTATATATTTTATGTGTATTTATCTTCAAAACTAACCGATAATATTTTCAAACAATGATCTATCTAATGAATTAACTGATCCAGTTGACTATGTCTCAACAAAAGGGGTTCAGAACCTGAAAATGCAAGCCGAAAATGATAAAGATAAAACAGTTAATTGTACTCAAACACAACATGTACAAAATGAAAATTATTTTCAAAACACTCAATCAACAATTAATTATCAACTTGGTTCGACATAGTGCTTAAGATTTGAACCATTGGTACTATAAGAAAATAATCGCTTACCCATATACTTTAATAAATATGAGTTGGTATCAAGGACATAGGAAAACTTAAATGGACCTAGCCACAACTTTTGAAAGTTGGAATGTCTTCCTCTTTCAGCATGAGCAAAATCTCGGAGTAGTACTTTCTCATCAACCTTAAAATCAACAGATTTGGTCTTTTTATTAAAATGTTTCTTGGTTGTTTGTTGCCTTCTCTTTAAATTATCTAGAGAATGACTTCTATGTTCTTCTAAATCTAGTAAGGAATTCATTCTCTGAGAAATATCAGTAGAATTTAACTCTTCAGCTTGTAATGCCAAACATAAAGAGGTAAGTTCTAGTTCAATTGGCATAATAGCTTCTTGACCATATAGTAGCTAAAATGGGATGTGGCATGTACTATAATTAGTAGTATTACGATCTACCCAAAGTAAATTATTGATTGGTTGTCCAAAAATGAAGATAATAGTATCAAGTTGTCCCAAAATTCAAAACATAAACAAATTGTCCACCACCAGAAACAAACATAAAATATCAAAAGCCATATTTATTGTGTGAAGTTGTCTGCCTCTTCTCAATGCATGTTGCCCTTCCTACTTTGTTTTTTGAATGAGCCTTCTCAGTGAGAAGTTGATTGGATGACTGAGGATGAACTTCACTGGGAGATGGAGAAGGTTCATTGATTTATTGGGAATGTGAGGTGACTAACTTAGAGGAATCATTTGATGAATTAGAATGAGTGACCACATTTTTACCCTTGCTTGACATAGGCTCATGGATGGTTGTATTGAGTCTTTTTCTTGCATGAGAGGACTGAAGAGGGGATGCAACATGATCAATATGTTGGGCATGTTGTTTGAGTGGAGGTAGAGGTTGAAATGGAAATGAAATTGTGGGACATCCATCATGATAAAACTACATGGGAATGAATAATATCCTTCTAGCCAACATTGATAGGAACCTCTGGCTGGAGGGACACATGAGCTAGAACATGGGCATTAGTAAAACTCAGAAGGGGTTGGAAAGAAGGCCTTTATGGTTTAGGATATGTCTGAAACCCTCCTTGGCCCACTAAGTTAAAGAAACCAGCTTGGAATAGTTGATTTAACTCTTGAGGATCAACATCAAAATGAATAGAAAATCTAGGTATCTTGTTGCCTCTTTGCAAAAAACTATTTCTGCATCTTCTGCCACCTCTACCATGGCTTCCTCTACTAAGGAAACTCATTGTATGAAAGAAAACTTGGATCATAATATAAAACAATAAAGACTAATCAACCGTCAATTTAATTTCCTAAAGATAAATTTAAAATATTGGCTCTTATCAGTCCACACACTAGCATACATGTAGTCAATCCATTACTCTACTTGTATCAATCATAGTCATTCTGCCAACTTAGATCCACGACTGTCATTATTTAGAAAAGGGATGTTTAATTAAATATAGGATGTGATTGGGTTTGTAATGATGAAAAGTGGAATGCATGAAAGGGGAACAATGGCTATTGTTCTAAATAAGAATAATTCTTAATTTAAGATCACTTTTATAATTATATCACCATCTTCATTCAACTGTTGATTTCATTAATATTTCTCATTGTTCCTCTTCAAAATCTCCTCTTGATATTTTTTCCAAATTACAGGGCTTCTATACAATCAAATTTTATTTTTTAAAACAGAACATGGGAATAAAAATGATTTTGGGAAAAATGAGGTCTTTATAATTTGCATAAAGTGAAATTATGGACAGGAGATGAAAATGATCAATGTTCTTTCTGTAGACAACTTATCAACCACCAATCATCAACTAGTGTGAACAATTTCAGGCCTCAAAATATAACCCTATGTTTTTTTCCTTTGGATTCCTTGGATTTCAATTAAAATAAATTAATCAAAAGTATCATTTAATAAATTCTTGTAAGAAAAGCCATATATAAACTTTTTAAAATATATCCATTCAAACTATGTTTTACCAATCCTACTTAATGCACAGAATCCATCATAATAGCAGAGCGAATCCAACCTAATATCATTCCAACAGAGCACAAGAGTAATTGATCAGATTATTCAAACTAATTCTCGTCTTTGTTCATATATTGGTTGTTAAATCGTATCAAAACCTAGGTGTTGTCAAAATATTTGTAAAAAGTGATATTTATAACCAATACGAGCCCAATAATATGAAGTTACACTACACACAGGATGTAGCATTATAACACTCCCAATCTTTCTATATGAAAAAAAATTATTTGTAGAACCTAATATCAACAAGCAGGCCCAAATACCCACAGGGGTGTAGACCGATTGGCATGTGTCGTGTAAATGGAAGGAATTGTGTAAAGGAGGTCTCAAGTTTGATTCTCACCCCGCTTTATCTATGTTCCATGCTTGCGGGATTTGTGGTGCACCTGGGGTATATGGGTAGCAGACGGGTATCGACCACGTGTCACGTGAGTACGAGAACCGCGAGTTGTCGATTCCCCCAGCTAAAAAAAAAAAAAAAACAAGCAGGCCCAAATATTGATGACGGAATCCAAGAAACTAAATATAGGGTTTCGCATATTATTTCTTGAAACAAACAATAACTCTAAATCATATTTAAATCCAAAATAAGGTTAAATAGAAGGGAGAGTCGAAACCCTATATTTTAAACCGACCTTTCCATGATATCCAATCAAACATTACACGGTGGAACACACTCAATCGCTAGCTCATACTCAAAATCAAGCTTTAGTACCATGCATAAAAAAACTATCGATCTCACAACCATAACATATCCCACCACTATACCGCATTCACAAATGTCATAAAGTGTCAATGCTTTATCAACCAACCATGCCAACTTAACAATCATAGCAACGTGACATATGGCAACCATATGATATGTGAAGTTTATTGCAAGTCGAATCAGTTCATACTTGTATGATATTGCAAACTTAACATGATACCATTATTGTTATATTATATATATGGATATGATAGAAGTTAACCATCCTTTTAATATGTCACAAGCCATATTATAACAACAAAAATCAAAATCATAAGTATCATAACACTGGCACAATAGGTCTTTCCCATTTTTCTTTTACTTTTAGAACATGGCGATGATATATTCAATGCAATCTGAGGAAGAGAATTATAAATCATTGTCGAAGAAACCATTTGTGCATGTATGATAAGATATATTACCAAATTGTAGTCAAGTCATTTGTCTGTAAGCTACATTTCTTTCTTAAAAAAATATCGAAATCAACTTAATATAGTTTCTCTAAGGGGTTCCACCTATTAGATAGATAATATAGAAATAGAATAAATACAGTGCATTGCAATCTTTTGTAGGCAGGATTCTTGTTGCAAATTTTTGCATCAACAACTGGTGACTCCACAAGGAAATCTACTTGTAGCATATTAGATCTCATGATCTCTAGTTTTGATAAAATCGGTCGGGGTAGGTAATGGATCAGGTAGGAAAAGTTATAAAAAAGGGGGGAATTAAATGAGAATTAAAATGATATATGAAATGGGAATTTGTGGAATAATTCCTGGAAAGTGATATGTATGAGGGGATTTGGTCTTGTTTGTATAACAAGTGTAGAAACAATAATATTTGCTCGGATAGATGCTTTCACTAAAACCTTAAATTTGCTGCAAAATTTTATAAAAATTATCTGATATGCTCTTATTTAAAATAGTATGGAGGGTAGAAAGGGAAGGTATAAAAAGGGAGAGTCATGACCATCAAGTTCCTAGAAAAGAATTTAATTGAAGGTACAGATATATCTCATACAACATTTAAAATAAAAGAGAATCATTATATATTTTATGTGTATTTATCTTCAAAACTAACCGATAATATTTGCAAACAATGATCTATCTAATGACTTCACTGATTTAGTTGACTATGTCTCAACAAAAGGGGTTCAGAACCTGAAAATGCAAGCCAAAAATGATAAAGATAAAACAGTAAATTGTACTCAAACAAAACAAGTATGTACAAATTGAAAATTATTTGCAAAACACTCAATCAACAATTAATTATCAACTTGGTTCAACATAGTGCTTAAGATGTGAACCATTGGTACTATAAGAAAATAATCCCTCATCCATATCCTTTAATAAATATGAGTTGGTACCAAGGACATACGAAAACTTAAATGGACCTAGCCACATTTTTTGAAAGTTGGAATGTCTTCCTCTTTCAGCATGAGCAGAATCTTGGAGTAGTACTTTCTCGTCAACCTTAAAATCAACAGATTTGGTATTTTTATTAAAATGTTTCTTGGTTGTTTGTTTCCTTCTCTTTAAATTATCTAGAGCATGACTTCTATGTTCTTCTAAATCTAGTAAGGAATTCATTCTCTGAGAAATATCAATAGAATTTAACTCTTCAGCTTGTAATGCCAAACATAAAGAGGTAAGTTCTAGTTCAATTGGCATAATAGCTTATTGACCATATAGTAGCTAAAATGGGATGTGGCATGTACTATAATTAGTATTATTACGATCTACCCAAAGTACATAAGTGAGAATTGTATGCCACTAGCAGGGATTATCCTCTATAATCATTTTCAAGATCTTGACCAAATTCTTGTTAGTTGATGCAGCTTGCCCATTTCCTTGAGGGTAATAGGAAGAGGAAGTGAAGTGTTTGACACAAAAATTACTAAGAAACTGAGTAAGATTTGCAAAGATGAAATCTATCCCATTATCTGAAATGATTTCTAGGGGAAGACCAAATCGAGAAAAGATATTAGATTCCAGAAAAGAAATAACATGTTCATCTTGAGCATGCCTAAGAAGTACAGCTTCAACCCACTTTGTGAAGTAATATGTAGTTGTTAATATATAAACATGAATAGTAGAAGATGGTGGGTTAATAGGACCAATAAAATCTAAACCCCATTTAGAAAAGGGAAAATCAAGAAGGACAGGTTGTAAGGGCATGGTAGAGAAATGTTCTCTATTATCGAACTTTTGGAATTTATCACGGGATCTTACAAATTCATATGAATCTCTAAAAATGGATGGTTGATAATAACCAATCATAAGGATTTTAAAAGAGTGGATTTGGCAACAAAATGACCACCAATATGAACAATAGATGGTGTTGATCCATGAATCTCATTTAATATTTTTTGGGTTGCATTATCATCTATGCATCGTAGCAACAACCCATCATCAAACCTTCTAAACAAAGAGTCTCCTAAAATGAGGTACCTAGAAGATTCAAGATGAAACATCCTTTGTTGATGAGGGTTCAAATGATCTGGACACCTTTGAAATTTCAATTAGTGAATGAGATGTTTGTACCATGGGTGCTCAGAAAGAGTAAGATTTTGGTTTTCGATATAAAATAATGGTGATAGCAGATTATCTACATCTTCAGAAAGTTCACTCGGTTTAGGATGTTGAGCTAAGTGAAGGGATAAGTCATGCCCCTTGATCATTTTGGACATCATGATCATCAAATCATGCTCCTGAATTTTCACAAGCCAATGTGCAAGCTTACCTGAAAGATGTGTTTGTAAAAGTAAAAACTTGACAGCGGGAAAAGGGACTTTTACCTACGTGTGCTTGCCTTGAATAAAATGGAGAAATTTTTCTATAGATTTGACAAGAGAGAAAGCATGCTTCTCAATGTAAGAATATTTAATTTCATCATCCAATAAGCTCTTAATCATGTAAGCTACAGGTTTTTCATTATTTTGATCATCATTTTTCATAAGATTTGTAGAAATTGCTTCTTCTGTAGCATTTGTATATATAATGAAGTCTTTTTCAAAGTCTAGTTTCGCCAAAACCGATGCAGAACTGATTTATTTCTTTATCCTTATGAAAGAATTTTCGACATTATCTGTCCAAGATAAAGGATGATCCTATTTTAGTATACTATGGATTGGCTTAACTCTGACAGCAAAACTAGGAACAAACCTTCGGACAAAATTCATAGTGCCCACAAAAGCTTGAATTATTTCTTTGATGTAGGGGCAGGGAAATTTAGTATCACGGCAACCCTCTCAGGATCTATGCTTATTCCTGAACCAGAAACAATATGACTGAGAATTTTAGCTTAGGTGACAACGAAAATAGACTTTGAAGGATTCAAATAAATTCCAAATTTTCTACATCATATGAAGACTTTTTGAAATTGATCAAAAGGATCTAATCAAGTTTTGGAATAAACTGTTAAATCATCAAGATAAACCTAAATTATCTTACCAATTAGATCATCGAAAGATAATTGCATAGCTCTCTAAAAAGTGGCACCTATATTAGACAATCCAAACGACATATGTTCGTAGGAAAAGGTGCCCTTGCGGGTTGTAAATGTGGTTTTATAAAAATTGTCAAGTAAGGACATCATTTTCGATCCTGCAACTTGTTGTAAGATCATTTCCATATTAAGAAGTGGAAAGTTTCCTTTTACACTTTCTCTATTCAAAGCATGAAAATCAACACAAAGCCTAATCTGACATGTTTTCTTCTGGACAGGAACAAGATTCGATACCCATTCAGAATACTTAACTGGAACGATTATATGAGTGTTTAGAATTTTCTCCACTTCTTTTCGGATTCTGGCTTCAAGTGCAAGATTCACAGGTCTTTGTTTCTTCCTGACTGGATTTTCCCCTTCCTTAATGAGAATGGCATGTTGTATAATATTAGGATCAAAACCACGAATATCCTCATAAGACTAGGAAAAAACATCACAAAATTCTTGGAACAAGTTCATTTACTTATTCCTTTCTTCATCAAAACATTGAGCACCTATTTTAATAATCTTTAGGGATTTTGGGGTTCCAATGTTCATGGGGATGGTATCCCCAATTTTTCTTTTAGACTCCTCTTCTTTATTATTTTCTTTATTTCTTACATCACTTGTCGAGAATGAACTCTCAAGAAGAGTTAAGACTTTAGGAAGTTTATTGTTTTCAAGGGAAATAATTTATTTAGGCTTGTAAGGTTCATTCTGTATGAAGGCACAAGTACCTTCAACATTTGGAAAAACTTGTCAAGATTCTACATTATCAGGAAGATGAGGTCGGTAAAGAGACATAAATGTACAATTTGGTATATGAGGTAAAATTTGTCTTGTAGATGAGGCTACAAAAACAACTAACCTATAAACCATAGAATTAAGTTCTCTTTTAATATCAGTGATGTTGAAAGATAGTAGATTTGAGATCAATGCCCAAACAGCTTGGGTGTATCTTTTAAGTAACTTGTTGTTGGGCTTACATATTTTCTGGAATAAATTCACAACAACTTCTGAATCGCCAAAAATAGTAAGATGACCACAACCAATATTATAAGCGTTTTCAATGCCTAACAATAAGACTTCAAACTCATCAACATTGTTTGTATAGGAAGATTCTAATCTAAAGGAAAAATTGTGAATTTTTCCTACAGGAGAGTACAATATAATACCTGCCCCGTTACCTTCATTTGAACATGCACCGTCAAAATGCATATTCCACATACTGTCATCATAATTAGTTGGTTCAAGAAATGTTTCATCTTCATTAGAAAAGATCGAATAGACACACATGTCTTCCTCAACGTAATTTACATTAGGTTGAGGAACGCTTTCAATGTAAGGTGAAATCCTTCCTTCCATTAGGGCAATAATATTCTTTCCATTATTAGGGATGGATAAATGTGAACCATCTAGTGATAGGTGACCACCAATTAGGGCATGCCAGTATCTACCCAAAATTATTGAATAGTTACTAACAGGCATATCGATGACTTGTATATTAAGAGTGGTTCTTATTTCAGGGTGAGCACAGAGGACTAAAATTACATCTTTGATCTCACCTATGGTATATTGTTGTTGATTATTATAGGAGAGCATACTCATCGGGTTTTCATTGGTACAAGAAAGGCCTATCTCTTCCATAATAATTTTGGACATAACGCTCGGACCAGATCCACCATCTATTAGGCAACAGTGAGTTATTTTATCAATAATTTTTACATAAATATAGAAAGGGGGGTTTTTTACAGGGTTTCTAAAATTATTTACACCTATTCTATTTACATTTGACTCATCTCCATCAGAATTTTTAGTCAAATTAGCTACTATCGAAGTTTTACCTTCCATGAAATTTTTCAGATGTTGTTGTTGTTCCGAGACAATGACCATATCCAAGAGAGAGGCATATTCCTTGATATTAGCTAGATGATTGAGGATATTATATTTTGATGGAGGGAAAGGAGTTGATACTTCTTGACTATTCGAAGACCTGTCAACCTGGGGGTTTGTATCTTGGGATGATGAGCTGGGAGAAAAAGTGGTTCAGGAAGAATCAACTTTACTCTTATTAGTGTAAGTTTTATTTCCATTTTTTATCACCGTGAGATCATCCTGTGGATCCCAATATAAGACAACAATAGTAGCATCAAGTTTTTTTTCCAAATATTTGATCTCTAATGTTTCTTTTTACCTCACAGGTCATTTCATCATGATTTTCTTCGCAAAAATTGCACCAAGCACGAGACATTACAGCCTTGGGTTGGAAGATATCATTATTTGGATTCCTAAAGGTTGTGTGGGAAGAAGACTTGGGAGGAATGGAAATTCCCCTTTTGTCATAAGCAATCATCTAGTTATTCATGTCTTACATGAGATGCAAGACTACAAACATATCAATTTGTCTTACATAATATCCGTTTAGGAGATCAATTCTTTCTAGCTACTCTTCATACTCAAGACATGTCTAAAGTGCAGATATGAGATTGTCTATAGCTTTTTCTTCCAATATTTTACGATAGGAAGAGGGAAAAGTATTGTAATAGTGCATGAAAGTTGCTTAGTTTTGGGGGTGGATCAGTTCAAGAATTTTATTGTACAACTTGGTGAAGCGAAGATTAAACGATTTGATAGTCTCACCGTTGTTATAGATAATATTATTGTATTCCTTTAATTGATTAGTTGGGATTTTGGGTTACACATATGTCATTTTAAACCAGTAGACCAGTTCTTCCCACGTGGAAAGGGTTTTAGGCGGTAAGTCAAAAAAAATTGCCGCAACCTTCCCTTCTAGAGAATTAAAAAATAAGTGCATACATGTATCATTTTCATTCGCCCCTATATTATTTCAAGCATTAAAAAAGGCTATTAATTTTTCATTAGTAGTAATAGTACCATTTCCCAAAAACTTGGGAAAATAATCTTTAAACTTCGGAAGGGGGTGAGAAGGGGGTGTAAGATTTAGGGGAGAAGATACGTGCCATGGGGTGTTGGTAGCATCTTCTTCGAATTGAAAAAAAACATATTTTTTAATGAATTTAGTTGTATTAGTTGTAGATCAGGCTGGGATTTGATGGCTATAAATGCTACCAATTACAGATGATGTTGAAGGTTGTGAAGAGGAGGAACCTCCGATACTGCTACTTCTACTAGAAGATGTCATTTTAAAAGTGAAAGAGGTCACATGTATAGTAGAACTAGCAGAATCAGATAAGGTCCATCATAGATTAGTTTGTTGGACTTGTATGATTTCCTTTCTCCTCCCTATCTCATATATAGGATAAAATTTAGGAGATAAATCTCTTGTTCTTCGAGAATCATGAGAGATAGAGGACATGTGAAAATGAATTAATGAGGAGGTTGATTTCTGGGCATCCTTTGTCGGGCCTCCCACTATTCATGTATTTTGATATCTCTGGAAATGACTTCCCAAGAATTATGCAATTCAGCATGATTGTTAGCATTTTCTAAAATGTTATTAAATAAAGTCAAGGAAATGTTAGTTTGATCATCAAGACCATCACCGATATTGAGTTATCTAGTAACAGGTATAGTCATCGAAACAATCAATTAAATCCAAAATAAGAACGGAAAACAAAGAAACTAGTTACATAAATAAGGATACAACAACTAGAGAGATATGGAAAAGATCTCCCTAGTATGGTTGCCAGATAAATGTTGAGGAAAAGGTATGAAGAACCTCACTCCAACATTTTCGAATCTTACTTGGCTAGGGTAAGATAGTTGGGATTATCACCCAAGGTTTATATCCTTAGAAAAAATTAGCAATTGATTCTCAAGTAATAAGTACAAGGAACCAATGTTGTCCTTTTATAATTAAATTGTGCAAAAGAAGAAGAAAAAAAATTTGTGTTGTGTTGAGAATTAAAGAACAAATGGAATGTAAATCTGAAAGTAATATCATATATTACACATGTGAGATCAAAATCATCAAAGCGATTTTATTAATTTCACTCCAAGTTACAATCATAACCTTATTTTCAAACCCCTGTGAGGGTAAGGACTAAGATCAGATTTGGATATCTTCGATGAGAACCATACAAAAAGAATCTGACAACAAGTGAAGACTAAGACTAGAAATCCAGATCAGCTTAGCCACAAAATTATCATCTACTGACTCTACAAAATATTCCCTATCAGTAATGAAAACTTATTCATGAATAGATTAGAATACATAGACTTCCAAGACAAATGGTCAACCTTTCAAGAATAAGATGTTAAATAATGTATCTCAATCTTTGAATCCTACTATCTTCAATAAGACCATGTTATCAACAAAAAGGTTAAGACTCTATGATAACTCATAGTGAATGAAAATAATTAATCTCACAATTTTTAAGAGAAAACCTTTATCATAAATTTCTTTCTTTTTTCTCTCTCTATGTGTCCCTTCCTTTGATCAGTTTTTATCTTCCTCAAAATAAGTTGTGGTAGTTTCAAGCTACCTTTAGTTAAGTAATAATTTACTTAATATTAGTTAGGGACAATAATAATAACAATAGGTAAAGGGTTTATTAAATAATAAAAAATAGGTGGCCCCCCTAATCCTTTAAGTCCTTTTAAGTTTGATTTCCTCCTTGTTGATCCATAATTTAGTTAAATAATAAATCATGTCACCTCATACATATGCACAAACAATCACGTTTATCATCCCCTTATA
>SNQJ01S0071639.1:0-34298 GCA_010110895.2 Picea sitchensis | reverse complement strand
CGCAAATACCTGAAAACCCTTTTTATTGTTGTCCAATTCTCCTTCCCTGGTTTTGATATATACCTGCTCAAAACTCCCACTGCATGTGCAATGTCCAGTCTAGTTTAGACCATTGCATACATCAAAATTCCAACTGCACTCGCATATGGAACACAAGACATGTGCTCCTCCTCTTCATGTGTCTTGGGACGTTGATCCGCAGATAACTTTACACCAACATGAATAGGAACCTTGACCGGTTTACATTCCTTCATATTAAACCTTTGCAATATTGTCTCGCCATATTTTCTCAGATTTAACCAGAGTTTCCTCTTTTTCCGATCGCTTTTCATTTCCATGCCCAAAATGAAATTTGAAGCACCGAGATCCTTCATGTCAAATTTAGAGGAAAACTGAGTTTTCACATCCTGAATAATCTCCTTGTTGTTTCCTATTAGCAACATGTCATCCACATACAAGACCAAATAAATCAAATGATCACCAATTAATTTAAAATACACACAATGATCCTCTTTTCTTCTTGTGAAGCCAAGTCCCAACATACAAGTATCAAATTTTTTATACCACATCCTTGGTGATTGTTTTAAACCATACATGGACATTTTTAGCTTGCATACCAGCTCCTTCTTTCCCTTCACAGCAAATCCTTCTTGTTGCTTCATATATATTTCTTCTTCCAGATCCCCATGTAGGATTGTTTTCTTCACATCCATCTATTCTACTTCAAAATAAAATGCAGCAGCAACAGATAACATAAATATTATAGAAGTTATCTTGGCAACAGGAGAAAAAATCTCACCAAAATCAATTCCCTCAACCTGGGAATAACCCTTTGATACTAACCGATCTTTGTATTTCTTCACTTTTCTTCTGCATTCAGCTTCTTTTTAAATACCCATTTGTTGCCAATAGGATTTCTTCTAGTCGGAAACTCCACTAGATCCCAAGCGTCATTCTTATCCAAGGTTGCCATTTCTTCATCCATGGCCTTTTTCTAGAGCTTTCCATTCTCTGAATCCACTTCCTCCCTGACAGTTCTAAGATCATCATCAGTAATAGACAAAGAAAAATTTGAACAAAAATCAAGTGGATTATACCTTTCTGGTAGCCTTCTTTCTCAAATCAATATCCTCAATACTAGAGTATGAGGATCTTGTTCTTTTGATTCTTGTTATTTTGTAGAATCTGATTCATCGTCCTTTAAATCAAACTCTATTTTCTTTGGTTCTTCCTTACTTGGTAGGAATTCATGTTTAACAACATCCTTCATTTCTCTAAATACCACATCTCCGCTATACACTACCTTTTTAGTTTCTGGGTTCCAAATCTTATAACCTTTGAGACCATATTTATTCCCAATAAAGATACACTTTTCAACCTTCTTATCTAGCTTACTCTTGTTTTCCTTTGGAACATGAACATATGCCTCACAACCAAATACCTTGAGATGTGTGAGAGAATGTTTCTTACCAATCCATACCTCTTGTGGAGTCTTATCATCCAGCGTTGATGAGGGTGATCTATTGACCAGGTAACATGTAGTACCCACTACCTCTGCCCAGAATTTTTTCCATAACCTGACACCACTGAGCATGCACCTTGCTTTTTCCATCAGCGTCCTGTTCATCCTTTCTACAACTCCATTATGTTGAGGTGTAAATGGAGTAGTTTTCTTCCTTGCTATACCGCACTTCTTACAAAATTATTCAAATTCATTCCCGCAGAACTCTCTGCCATTATCTATCCTCAACACCTTAATTATTTTCTCTATTTGATTCTCAACAAGAGCCTTAAACTCTTTAAACATGTCAAAGTCTTCATATTTATTCATGAGGAAATATATCCAAGTATTCCTCGAGAATCCATCTATAAATGAGACATAGTACATAGATTTTCCCAAAGATGGGACCAACACAGTCCAAAAACATCATTGTGAACTAGTTGTAAAATCCCTTCTGCCCGCGTTGCATTAGAGGGGAATCCTACCCAATTTTCCTTCCCATATACACAATGTTCACAGAAATCAAAATCCAGAGAGCACTTAGACATACCTTCAACCATACCTTTACTGTGTGATCAAAATCTGGACCCGGGGTCAAAAATTTGCTCAAATTTCAAAGTGCTCGGAATGCGATGAAAACGGTACCATTGTGTCCGTCTCATCTTCCTGATTCCAGCGGTATATTTACTTTCTCAAACGGAGTTCGTATGGAGAAGATATCGTGATCTGTTCGTTGAGCCAAACAGGGAAAATTTTGATGTTGACTGTACCTGTCTGTACAGTCCGTACAGTGGTGACGTGGCAGGCCGTACATTCCGTACGATGACTTGTCAAAAGTGACATGGCTTGATCTACATGCTGACATGGCAATTTTTGATTGGTTGACTGTGGTCGAATGTGATGTTGACACGTGGCATTTACTTGTCTAATGGAAAGGTACCACGTGGCCCAATCAAGGGCTGCCACATGGCACCCGTTTAGTGGATCTGAGTTGATAGTTTGGTTTATTAAAATTTTATGGGTCCGTTGGGGTTGAACCCCGGACCTCTATCCACCGTGGAAGATTTAACAAACTCTGTTTTTGCCAACACGCCACATCATGTTCCTTACAATACATATGCGTTTAATATTATGTAAATTGAAACTATTTGCATTTTTGTGCGGGGTCAGGCGGGGGCTTAGCCCCAGCCCGTGGTTTTGGTGTGCACATATGTGACTAGGGGTGTTGGTATATGGCGCGCGGGAGGAATTTTAAATGGACCCCGGTTCTATGCATTATATATGTGACCACTGTATACAACGGAGCGCGAATTGTTTTAACCCACGGTTCGGAGCTTTAACACATGTGACCCATCATATATGTTGGTTGGGCACGGTTCAATTCAAATAGAAAAAGCCTCGGTCGCATGGTGTGGTTTATATGACCATTCCTTTGTTCAATGCCGCGCGTGGGGGGCTTTATAATGTTAACCCGTGGTGGTATTGCGTTTTAAAATGTGACCTTACCCTTTATCAAATGGAGCGCGGGGTTTAGTTTTGTGTTTAAACGGTCATGCAACTACACACCCGCCACTTGTCACTTGCACATTGAACGGTGGCAACGTGTAGCCCTTTTTGCGTGGAACGTGGCCACATGGCCCCATGCGCCCAACACCTCCACCTTGGGGGGCTTTAGTTTCGCTAACGGTGGGACATTTTGGCACCAATTTTGGAAGGCGCATGTGTGCTGGGTTTAGGCACGGAAAACGCCCAGAGGCCGGGTTCATTCACACACAGGTGCGAAATGACGAACCAGTGACAGCAGCTTAGAAGGGGAAAAATGGCAGGAGGCCTAACTTCTTGAGTTTTTGGCCAAATGAGGTGCTGAAAAAGCCCAGCTAGGGGTTTTTGGACGTTCTGAGTCCATTGGCACTATTTTCACAGGCATTTGAAGACTTATTTTGAAGGTTTTTAACCATTGAAGTTTGAGGAAGCTCCAAGGAGCTTGAAGCCCTTGATTGTTTGAGGCATTGCTCAGATGAGTACTAGTCTATTTTCTGTGACTGAATAGTCATTTTTGACTAATTATTATTCTCTGAACACATTGGGATAGGTTTCAGATCCATTGGAGGACTTTTACAGGTGATTTTTCCACAGAGAAGCTCAAGGAAGCTTGGAGGCCACATGTAGAAGAGGTCATGACTGGATGAGACAAGATCCATTTTCAGAGTTTTAATAGTCATTTTTGGGGTTTTTATGTATTCTGGACCCAATGGTACAGTCTGTAAATCCATTGGAGTTGAGCAGCAGCTTGTAAAAGAACATTTGACAAACTAATCCCAAAGAGCCAAGTCCATTGAAGGAGGCTCAAGGAGACGTAGCCCAGAGAGGGGTGAACTCCTTTATCATCTTGTTATTGTTGTGAGTTTGTTGTGTTATTTGTTGCACTTTATGTTGCTGTGTATTTGTTTATAGAACATAATTAACCTTTTAAAGAACATATCCTCACACATGAACATTGACAATAAGAAGCAAGAACTTAACACATAAACCATCTTGCATATTTTAACACATGAAGCAAGGTCCTGTAAGGTTTATTTTATTGAAGTAGAGGGTGTTTGCATAGCATAACAAGTCAGCCTTCTATTTTCATATCACTGTGTAGTAGTCGAAGACCCTTCTCTCTGATATGCCCCAGTCTTTGATGCCACAACATAACCTTTTCTCCAGAGACTGTAGGAGTTATTTCTTCTTCAACTCCAATATCAGGAACAATGGAACTATTACACCCATCACTAATAGTGCTTCCCTGTAACTTATATAGAGTTTCAACCCAAACTCCCTTCAACAACACCATTTCTCCTCAAACCATCATGTAGGTTTCCTTTTCAAATATTGTTTTTAACTCTGCATCGTCCATTTTACTTACAGAAATCAAATTTATGGCCAATCCTGGGATGTGCAGAATACCAAGTAGTGTTCTAATACTTCCATCTATGAGCCTCAACTTGACTTTTCCTTGACCTATGATTTTGGTTGTCGATTCATCACCTAGGAAAACATTACATCCATAATACCTTTCATATTCACAAAACCACTCCCTATGGGGAGTCATATGAAAGGATGCACTTGATTCAACCAACCATGCCTCATGATCTACATGTGTGCTTTAAGAATCCAAGTACACATCCCCTCCTTCTTCTTTAGAGGTATTTTCTTTTGTAGAAGAATAGTCTTCAGATCCCTTCTTTTTCTCAACTTTGGATCTACATTGCTTCTTGTAGTGCCCTTCTTTTCCACATCTCCAACATACCTTTACAAAATTTCCGGGAGATTTAGATCTACCCTTAGACTTAGATCTCCCACTTGAGAACTTAGATCTATTTCTTTCCTGGGAGCATCCTCTTGCAAATAATGTGTTTGTGCTCTATCCTTCCATATTCTTCTGTCTCATCTCCTCCAACAACAAGGATGAGACCACTTCATCAAACTTCAAGGCAGTTGTATTACTACCTATGGCCACAACCAGACTATCCCACGAGTTTGGTAAAGAACATAGTAAATTGATACACTTATCTTCATCTAAAATTTTAATCTCAACAAATACTAACTGACTTACCATAGTATTGAAGGCGTTCAAATGCTCTGCCACCGAGACTCCATATCTCATCCTCAAGTTATACAGCGTATTTCTCAGTAATAGTTTATTTACTAGGGACTTAGACTGATACAAATTCCCCAACTTATCCCATAAACCCTTGGATGTAGCTTCCTCTCACACATTCAGTAATACTGAATCTGAGAGACACAGTCGAATTGTGCTCTTAGCCTTCTGATCCAAATTTTTCCAGTCATCTATTGAAGTTTTTGTACGTTCAGTACCTGGATCTACCATGATCCATTGATCTCTGTCCACCAACATATCTTCCATCTTGCGCATCCACAGCTCAAAACTTTTCCCATTAAACTTCTCAATCTCCATTTCTGAATTGATCGCCATTTCTTTTCACCTAAAAAATCAATACCATAGATCTCCCACTATAACAAGGCTTATCACAGTCCTGAGCCAAACCCTTGACCACAAAGGCGTCCCCATGAAGCCAACAAAGCTCTGATACCAAATGTAGATTTTAACCTTGTACAATATTTACTGCAAACATATTTTCAGTAAAAGAACAAAAAAGATACAATGGCAAATACAAACATTACACGGAGATTTTTCCCCTAGAAACCAAAACCGAAAAAACCAGCATATTTTATATTCCTTCATTGTGATACATTTTTTACAATACAATATACATATATGAGCCAGCGGAATCCAAAACCCTAACCCAATGACCTGGATTAGTCATCAACCCTAATTCCTTAACCGGAAATAGAAAACCATCGGCAAAAACCATGTGCCAAAAAATCTCCCAACAATGGACATGAAAATCGATGCAAAAATGTGACACGTTTCTCGAGGCAAAAAAAAATCTCGGGAGCACTGCCCCCGAACCCCCCTACGCACAAATAATATAACACATACCCAACAAGATCGTTGGTATGAAATTGATATCGAACATTGTTGTTTCCATGTAAAACCAAAGAGCATGGAAATAATGGTTTGCATGCATGTCTCTACATGTAGAGGCTCAAGGAACACATTAGGGGTGTTAAGATTGAGAAACAACACAATCTTCACTTGCATTATTGGACAGTGAAGTGAATCACAATAGTGTACCATTCCACACATTAGACATGTTGTATTTCTAATTTACATGCATCCCATTAATCAAATGGCTATGCTACTTTTCCAACTAAGAAAAATTGATTTATGCGTTTAAAGATAGCTCCCAAAAATAATAATCCTTTAATTGACATAGTGTAATGGAGTTCAATTTCAAATAATACATTTTACATTTTAACCCATTGCATTTTTTTCAGCAACCTTTGCACCAACAGGAGAAATTTCTAATCGTAATATTGGTTGGAAATGGACAAACACAACTCAAAGCAAAAATATGTGTGAAGGCACACACAATGTGTTGGAGTTACTTCACACACACCTAGGATTTATATTTCCTAATTTCTTTCCTTGTTTATTAGTCATAATTAGTCATTACCCAATCTCATGTATTTTAGGGGAGAATATTCCACCTGGAGAATATTCTCTTTCTGTTGACACTTTAGTTTGACTAGTTGAGTTGAGTTTAGATGTTGCATTGGATTTGTCACCATGCAACATTGGGATCATCACCATGATAATGCACACTTTCCTTGGGATCATCACCAGACTAGCATGTTACACTTGATTCCATGAGTTAACTCCTCACTACTCTTTGTTCAGTCAGTTAACTGAAGACTAGTTGACTAGTTAACTCAGTTAGGTGGCAGTTCACTCTCATAATTGCCTGAGAGACTAGACTAGGTGGAAGTTCACTCCCGTAACTATTAGTGTGTGTCCATATCACTCTAGACCACCACTATGGCTCATTAGTTACTCATGTATCCTATATCTATTGTAAATTATTCACTCTTTGAGTGTGAAATACGATTAATGAGAATTATTCCTTTCTTTCTCTCTTGCTTCTTCTTTCTCAATTTCTCTCTGCAAATGTGTGTGGTATTTTCTAGATATATCTATTCTATGCAATTTCAACACATTTACATGGTATCAGAGCCGACGGACTGCTAAGAAAAAGCTACACCAAAAAAAATTTGCAGGTACAAAAGATTGAAGACAACAAAAAGATGGATTATTCGCCAGAAATACTACTCACGCCTCATAACTATTTGGAATGGAAGCCAAAAATTCTTTTTATGCTCAGATGCAGAGGCTTGTACCAAATAACTATGGCAATGGAAGTAGAGCCTGATTATGTCGATGGGAAAAATGACTTTCTCAATAGACAAGATATGGCCATAGGATGTATCCTCTATTTTATTTCTCCTGAAATTCTCCATCAAGTATATTATGACTCACAAGAATTCACTCCAAATGATTTATGGAGAAGATTGGAGGTTTTATTTTGGAATAAAGAAGAATCCATGCAAAATGTTGACAAGATAGAGAATGTAGAAAAGCCACTGGAAGATAAATCATCTCAGTTTGAAAAGCCTTCTACACAAGTATCTACAAAAATGTGTATTCCATTAATTGAAGATGATGTCTACTCCATTTCATATTTTTTTTTCTGAAATTCATGTGGAATATATATGGCATGCATCTCAGGAGTCACATGCAGATATTTTTCCATGCACAATGCATGCATCTCAGGAGACAAAAAGGGAGACATGCACATCAGCCTCAATTATGATATTTTCTTAGAATTATTTGCATAAACAAATTGGATATTTGAATTCCTCTCGGGAAAATATCCAATTTCAAAAAACAAATCGTCTGAAACGGAGTCCGAAAAGTCAAGTTATGATCGTTTCAAAATCAACAAAATTTCAGCGTTTTTCCATAAACGGCCGCACGGTTTTCAAAATTTCATCCAAACTTTATTTGGATATTCTTCAGTACAAGAATATAAAGTGGATATGTGTGGACATATCAATGGGGCATATACTTCATCATATCCATGCAGACATCTACATCTTCAACAAAATCTTCAACGAGCACAAACTTGCACAGTTGTGAGGTCTTCTTGGAGTGAAGGACATGGTTGCTTAGCAACTATTTTTTTGTTCCTTCTCATTTTTATTTTTATTTTATGCATTGTAACTTGAGGGGGGGGGTTTCCCATGAGGTTTTCCCTCTTTACTCACTTTATTTCAGTGTATCTTTTGTATTTGGGTACCTAACATGGCCTTGTTGCCGGGACCCATTCTTTATTTTCACCATAATGATGTTCAGGGGGGGGGTTTGGAGTTACTTCACACACACCTAGGATTTATTTTTCCTAAGGTTTTTCCTTGTTTATTAGTCATTATCCAATCTCCTATATTTCAGGGGAGAATATTCCACCTGGAGAATATTCTCTTTCAGTTGACACTTCAGTTTGACTAGTTGAGTTGAGTTTAGATGTTGTATTGGTTTTGTCACCATGCAATATTGGGATAATAACTAGCTAATGCGCACTTGCCTTGGGATCATCACCAAACTGGCACACTACTCTTGATTTCCTGATTTAATTCCTCACTACTCTATGTTCAGTCAGTTAATTGAAGACTAGTTGACTAGTTAACTCAACTAGGTGGCAGTTCACTCCCGTAACTGCGCGAGAGACTAGACTAGGTGGTAGTTTACTCCCATAACTGTTGGTGTGTGTCCATATCACTCTAGACCACCATTATGGCTCATTATTTACTCATGTATCCTATATCTATTGTAAATTATTCACTCTTTGAGTGTGGAATACAGTTAATGAGAATCCTTCCATTCTTTCTCTCTTGCTTCTTCTTTCTCAATTTCTCTCTGCAAATGTGTGTATTATTGTTTAGCTAGATCTATTCTGTGCAGGTTCAACACATTTACACAATGTTCTTTTACATCCTCCATTTTTTAAACTACGAGACAAATTTATTTCTAAATGAATCGCATCTCTATTGTTTTTGGTAAATGTTGAAAGGGTAGAAAAGCATACTACAATTGCCCTTAAAAGTAATGTATAATTTATGTGTTAATATAGGAATAAGTTTACATAGGAAGAATGAAGATTTGTAAGAGAAGAACATATTTTGGCAAGTTATTAATTCATTTGAAAAAACAATTTTTGGTTTTTGTGTCATTTTTTATCTCCTTTTTAAATTTATTAGACTAGATTTATTTTATTCTCGTATTTATCAAGTATCGAGAGGAATCAAATATTTTGAGGTATAAAGTTTTTTATCATTTAAAATAGATTTGGGTTGGTTGTAGCCTCACTGGATATGTAAAAATACAATTTTGATTATTGTTAAGATATTTGTATTTGTATCATAACAATATTTTTATGGAAATATTATATTTATAGTATGTGTATTTATGTGTAAATCTAGTACTTCTATTTTTATCTCTTTATATAGTATTTTTTATGTTAAGTGTATATCAAATCTCTATCTTTTTCATATATATGGGGATTTTTTTTTTCCAATTATTTAAAGTTGGCTAACATATAGTACTACTTCTCTTATTTGTTATAAGTGTTTTTTTAAAGCTAACACGTGATGATGTAAGCATTACCCACATGACAACATCTTTATTGTATGCATTACCCACCTAACAACATCTCTATCAAATTGACTTGTAAATGCACCATGCTACTCTATGTGCAATAATGCAAGGACAAAGTTATATAATTATCAAAGCACATAAAAAAAACAATGTAAACAAATACAAATTATGTACAATAAATGGAAATGGAAGTAATTTCAAATACACACATAAAACAAAATAAACAATGACCACGAAAAACAAATTTGACTTCTTATTTACTTAGGATGATAAGCCTCCTTATATTATTAATTTACATGGTCATTACACAAATTGTTAAAAACTTGCTTTCATCTATACAAATTACCAATAGTCGTAATCTACTTGTTCTAAGTTTTGGCCCTTTTTTGAGGATATTTTCTGTCTAATTTTGCCCAAAATCCGACGAGAAATTATTGGATCTGCATTTTTGAGTGGTTAATTTTTCATAATATGAGTGTCCCGGGGGTTTTTTAGCACGCTAAATTCATTTTTTCATTCATAAATGCAATTTAAACAACAAAAAATTGTGATTGCGTGCATATTTATGTTGCTAGATTCCAGCAAAAAAGGTCAAAACATAGAACAATTAAACAATGTCTTATGAATATGCAAGGGAAAAAACCCTCTCTAGCTCTTGAAATTCCATTTTTATAGAAACAACTCCTCTAAATGTTATCAAAATTGTCACTACTATATCTCCAACTGTCTCATATTCCTTGTAACCAAATCATAAACCAATTTTCCCACGCACGTGATGATGTATGATTTGGAGCTCATGTGGTTGCCACATGGAATTTTAGGATTCGTATTGAAAAATTCATTGGCATGGATGAAGGTTAGACGTCCTTTTGTGCCTTCTCATTCTTTTCTTTCTAAAGGATCCTAAGATATATTGTAAACTTTTGATCTAGACTCACTGAATTGTCATCAATAATTTTCTTAAGGATATTGTAAAGCCCATTTAAGAAATCAAAGATACAAGGGAAAATAAAAGTATATGATGACGATATAAATATGCAATGAATATTATTTATCCTAAGGGATTATATCTATCGATTATTGTTAATGTTGTTGCGAATTTATCTAGTTCCATTCTAGTAGGTACCTAGTTTGAATCCCCATGGGTTAGATACACTACTCTGCACCAACAGGTTTACTAGGGATGTCATCCATGAATGTGGGAAACCATCCTTTGGGTTTTGTTGTGAGGGTTTCCTTAGGAAAAAAATACACAATGAAGGTTAATCATGAGTCTCTAAAGAGGATATTAGGAAGAATTTTTTTCAAGAAAAACTTATTATCACCCAAATCATAAGAGTTGATGCTCTAATCAAACGCATTACTTGTATTATTCTTAAAAAATATAATCACTTGTTTACATTTTAAATAATCATAATTATAATACAACTTAAAGTCACAATCAAAGAAGTTCATATTAAGAGCCTTATCAATAAGTAGTCCCAAAAATATGATCTAATATGGATTGATATTTTTACAAGACGATAATATTATTCGAATCTTCAAAGATCTTTTCAGCTCATTTCTTCAATTTACGATAATAACAAGAATATTGCATCTAAGTGGAAGAGTTTACTAATCAAATATTCCTATTTACAAATAAGGTTTTTAGAGAATAGCAATCTTCTTTAACTATGTTTCAAGGACAAAGAATTTTTAAGGGGGAGACTTATATTATACACAATTATATTAGTACTTATTTGTCTAAATGATGTTAACTATGTTATACATGTTCACCTAAACCATAGTAGATCCATCTTAACTCCAAATCTATCATGCAAGAGGAATCAAATTCTTGGAGATGCAAGTTTTTTTTATAATACAAAGCTTGAAGAAATGTTTGCATATCCAAGGATTTGATGTCTTTCAGTTTATGATAGATCAGGAGTTAATATGTGTAATGTACCCAGCCCCAACTAGGTCACGTCACTACTAATTTCACCCAATAAAATTTCTAATACCAATATAAAATGTGGAAATTAACTTACAGCATGAAATACAAGTTCACTCGGTTGTCCATGTTCTATAAAATCATAAATACAATTACTCTTACCGTGCACATCAGTAGTTATTTACATACAACAACATTCAACCATGAAATAGATACATAAATGCATTTTCCTATTTTCAGTAAGAAACAATAACCAAATATAACTCAGAGTAAATTGCACAGCACTTATATCAGCAATTAACATGGACAACCACATCACATAGGAATACTTATCTTAATGAAATGTGAAACCCGTTGCAAAATATGGACATCCCTCACAACCGTAGCCTTGTTGCTCCATTTCTCCATAGAAATACACCCCCAAGTCAGGGCTATGAATCCATAAAAGAGGAGTTACCTAAGGTTGCCTAATGTCCCCCTTTTAACAGTTAAACTCTCAGTTAACTCTAGCCTACCAGCAAACTTTACCTCAACCTGCACAACCCAAGGGATGGAATTCCCCTTCACTGCTCACAGTCCCTCGGGCCTTTCCACTCCCCTCTAGAGATTTAAGCACAAAATAGACAAGAATTTGATTATCTGAGTGTGCAGGTTTTCACAATTAATCATCATGCTAGAGATATTTCTAAATCGAAACTGTGTGTGGAGTTTTGAAATGTTCGATGTTTCAATTGGACACTCCACCCATGATTGGGGAATTGAAAATATTGTATGTAATAAAAGAGAGTATTGAGATATAAATATATATAACGAGATATAGGTTACCATTAATTAGTTGTATAGTCATTGATATTAGGTATATTATTAAATGAAAGATAAGAATAATAAAGAAGGTAAAAATATACCAAAAATCAAAAATTAAATGATGGAAATTATAGTTAAAAATATTTGAAAGGCATTGATTAAATTCATAACAGTAATATATAAGAATGAAGTAAGATGAAAGTAAATAAGTGAAAGAATCCATAAATTATAAATTATAGTATCCACGTGATATAAGGATAGTATAATAAATTAAATTTAAAAGAATTTATATGATAAAGTATTGTATAAAATTAAAGTATTCAAAAAAATTATTAAAATGACAAGTATTTATCTAAAAGAGTATTATTTATAATCTTAACTTATTCAAAGGGTGTAATGATGAAATATTAAATTGAAAATAATTTAAATGATAGAGTATTTTATTGATAATATTAAATTAAACAATGAGGTAAAAAAATCAATAGGGGAGAGATTGGAGATAGTGTATAAGTCAAAAGACATTAGAGTTAGGTTAGGAGAGGGGAGAGGAAGGAAGATTCAAGTGTTTAGTAATAGAGAATTTAAGGCAATAGTAATAAAGTTATTAAGGAGAGTTTGCAATAGAACGGATGAATTAGTTAATGGGAAAGGGAGATAAGGTTAAAAATATATTTGATAGAGACGATTAATCAAGTGCAAATAATAAAGTAATTAAGGCGAGTTTGTAATAAAAAGGATGAAAAAGATAAGGAGATTGGGAGAGAAGGTTATCAATGTATCTAAAAGAGAAGATTAATCAAATGATTAAAATGAAGGTGAGGTTGTGTTAATATGGGGAAATGTGAAAAAGAGTAAAGGAGGGTTTAAATTAAAAGAGGGTTGAAAATAAAATAAAACAGGGGTTAAAGGATATAAGGTTAATAAGGAGAAATATTAAAAGTGGTGGAGAAATGTGAAAGGACGAAGAGTTAGAGATTAGGAGAAAAGAAGTCAGGAAAGGATAAAAAGATAAGAGGGAACTGTTTAGCTAGCCAGATAGGTTAGGGAGTCACGAGGTGTCAAGTGTGGAGGTATGATGGTCAAGGTGATGAATGATAGGTTTCTAGGAATGGCTAAGTTTGTATCCATCTTTGCAATTGAAATTATTAGGATTTTTTTCACTTTCACGGGCTTCTTGAATGAGACGAGAGGAGTAATCAGGGGCATGGGATAAGATTTTGGTTTGGTCAAAGTAGATCAGGTGCTTGGATTCAGTAGTCTCTTTTACTACATGCAATATTTTTAGGTCCCTGATGATGGGTGGAGTGTCCACTCGAAACATTGGACGTTTCAAAACTCCACACATGGTTTTGATCCAAAAATATCTCTAGCATGAAATTGACTTGGTGGGACTTCAGGAATTCTACAGTTGCAACGCAAATTCACCCAGCAACCAAAACGTCGACTCCTTGGATGAACTTTGAGAAGCTCGTCACTTCCAGGCACACGGCCTCTTCTCCACGAAATTACAGTTCCAAAACAGCAGCCAACATTTCCACACAACTTCCTTCAAGCTCCCATACTTAGAATACTATGCTTGTCCCCCAGAAAAACTCCATTTAAAACCACTCTTTATGAAAACATGAGAATGTACCGAAATCAAGTCTCCTACCCATACGGATTTTCTATATTTCTCTTGCTTGATTGACTTACACTCTTCTCCAAGCTGATTGTAGTCATCCCCCATGCTCTCAATATATATGGGAAGTGACTCTCACACCAACCCTCTTGCATGAATTCAGTGATTGAGATCTAGAACATTCAACAACTAATGGAAGGTTCATGGCAAGGATAATTTAGAGTAAAATAGAAAATGGGTCTTGGTTTACTAGATATGGGTAACTCTCCCCCTTGGACTCCTTCCCTCTGTTGTGGATACTTATCCCCCAAGTCTCCATTTATTTCCATCTACAGCTGGAAATACATTTTATTCATTATATTTCAATTTACATTGTTTATATATTGGCTCTCGGCCATACATCACATTTACAATGTACAACGCTTGGCTCTTGGCCATAATCTATATTTACAGTACACATTGATATTTTGTGGTTGAAAATGGGGATTTTACATTACCCTTCCCCTACAAACTGCATAGTCCTCATTGCATATAACCACACACACACACACATAAACATTACATCAAAATACATGATAATTCTACAACTTAATGACTCACGCAGCAATTCCAACCAGCAATTCCCCTTTCCCCTCAACCCAAACATCGATTGGATGAAAATATCTAAATTGTGGCTCCAGGAATTCCATCTTGCCAAAATAGAGTCTTCTTTTGCTTATGTACAAGTAGCACTTCCAATTTTCTTCAAAATTTTACAATAAATGTGTGGATATCGTCGCATGGATTCCTCGATGCTCCCATGTAGCAACCAGGGACCGTGCCGGGTCCATTGAAACTTACCAAACATATGGATTTGTTCTTGAGGCGTAAGACAAACATCAATATAGCATAGAAAAACCATCGGAAAAATTACTCAGCAGAAAAGAGATAATTTAGGATGGCCAGCCTCTTGGGGAAACCTCCTTGCCGCCAAATGTTCAATTATCGGATGATTCAAAATGAAAATGTCTCCTTGGTATGTATGGGGAACTAGGAGGTTTAATGGCCTAAAGCCGACATAAATAAAACATTACTAATCTAGAATTACAACTAATGGCTAAAGTAGAGCATGAATAAAATAACATTACTAATCTAATATACTTGATTAAATTGATGTGGGCCAATCAATGGGGCTTAACAATGCCCTCCCTTGAGACAAGTGTTGTCATGGCGGCAGAGCTTCTGGATGTACGTATAAAGAGACTCATCTTCCCAAGTGGAATCTTCGAACGGTGGTTTCATCCGTTTTAATGAGGATGCTGCAGAATGGATCTATTCCTCAGGTTGGGAGATTTAACATTAGTGAATTGATGGCTTTGAATCCCAGTATCGGGCTTTTTCCTTCCATAGGTGGGATTACGTGATATGGTTTGTTGGGATCTTCCCATTAGTATAACTTTCTTTAAGCATGAAACATGGAAGCGGTGTGCTGCATTGAAGGCAGTGACTCAGTTGTATGCCATAGTACCAATCTTTTACAGCACCTTATAAGGGCCACTTAGTACTTTGGTGATAATTTAATATCCTTCTTGGCTTGCTTGAGGACATGTTGTTTGTATGGTTGTAATTACTTAAATATGCAATCCCCTACTTCAAAAATTCTTCACTACAATGTTGATGCAGCCCATTTGTTTCATCGCGATTTGGTACCATGGTCAGGTTGTCCTTTAGTTGGAGAACTTGTTGTTGATTCTCGATGTGATCTTCCTTGGCGAACTTTAGATTTTTCTTTTAGAGAAGAAGTGATGGAAGGTGGGTGGTATCCATAAGTGCCATAAATGGTGTCATTTTGTTGCGGTGTGAAAGGAAGTGTTATACCGTACGCCAAGGGTAACCATTTGAACCATTGTGCTTGTTTGCTCGAGAGACAAAACTAGCGAAGGTATCCTTCCGGACATTTGTTCACTATCACCGGTTTGTCCATCCAGTTGAGGGATGATAGGATGAGCTATGAGCCAATTAATTTAAACAAAGAAAAATAATTATGTCCAAAAGTGTCAGTGAAGATGGGATCTCTGTACTTACAATAATCTTTGAAACCATGTAGCTTTGAGCTGTCTCCATGAATACGGTGGCTACTGTACTAGCTTTGAAGGGATGAGAGTGTGCACAAAGTGTGCATACTTGGTCAATCTATCAATAATCACCATGATGACACTCTTTCCTTGGAGACTTTGGTAACCACAGTGATGAAATCCAGCAAAACCTCCTCCCATTATTGACTTAGGATGGATAATGGTTATCAAAGACCAGGGTCTTAATTGTTTTCCACCTTATTTTGTTGGCAAATAAACATTCTGCCACAAACCTTTGAACACTCCGGTTTGAATACATCCCAAAAAATCCTTCTTGACTCTATAGTGGGTTTTAAGGAATTTCAGTGCCCTCCCTCTTGGAAGGTGTGGGGACTTCCAATAGAACCTTTGTTTGAGTTGGGAGTTCTTACATAAATCTCGCGATCTTTGTACCATAGTGAATCATTTTCCATGTAAATGTATCCCGATGCACAGAATCCTGCTGCAACCTTTCAATGAGAGTCCACGCTTACACCGTCATTCTTCATTCATCCCTTGCTTCCTATTATCCAATTGGGTTGGATGTCGAGATATATGAGAGAAAGACCTCAACATCTTCATCCCTTCTTACGGTGAGTGCATCACACCCACGACATTTTTCTTCCCCTTTTATAGGCGATTTCAAAATCATATGATATCTTGGTTACCATTTTTGTTGTTCTTACGAAGATAGTCTTTGTTCCAAAATTATTTAAGACTATCGTCTGTTTTGACCTTGAAGTTCCACCTATTAGGTAAGGGCGCCATTTCTTCAATACATGTAGTGTGCCATCATTTCCCTTCTCATAAATGGGTTTGTGTAAGTCCTCTTCCTTGAATTGAGTGGAGCTTTCAAAAAGCCGAGGGGGCCCTTCCTTCTTACATTAGGACAACACCAGTTCCATTTCCGTGCATCACATTCCACAATAAAGGTTTTGTGAAGTCACAGGTGGTCAAGGCCGGGGCTTTACCACATCACCTCTTTTAAGTTGTTCAAAATATTTTGTTTCCTTTGGAGTCCATGAAAGTACATCCTTCTTAGTTAGTTCGAATTAAAAGGTGATGCTATTCTTCCGTTTCGAGACAAACTTGCGTTAGTAACCAGTCAAACCCAAAATCCTCTAAGATTTTTAATGTTTTGAAGTCGGTCCATCATGGCCTTAATCTTGTTAAGGGTCTACCTTGACACCTTCATGAGATCCTGAAACATTAAAATACTCTACCTCCTTTACTCAAAGAAACATTTGGATGGTTTGGCATATGGTTGTTGCTCCTTTAGTAGTTGTAGCACCTTTTAACATGTTTGGATGATCCTCCTTGCTATGGGTGACATATCATCAAAAATACTAACAAATTTTTTTTTTTTTTGAAGGAAGGGCTTGAAAATGGAATTCATCAACCCTTGGAATGTGGAAGGTGCGTTTGTGGGCCAAAGGCATGACCAAAATTCATAATGGCCTTCATGAGGTTGGAATGTTGTTTTAGGGATATCTTGCTCATTTCATTGCGATGCATTGATGCGACTGAGTCAATTTTGTTAAATAGGTTGCTCCATGTATTTCATCTAACAATTCATCGATCCATGAAGGGAATGGAAACTTATCTTTAATGAGTGATCTTGTTGGAGCTCTCTATGTCACGGACACATAAGCCATGTGAGCTATCTTCTTGAATACCATTACCAGCAGTTAAATTGGAGACTTTTGTTTGGGTCTGTGGTGCTAGATGCTCTGGCATTTCTATTTCAACCGTAAAGCTCAGTTTCACTCTTAAGGGCCATGGGGTATGTGGCGATGTTGGGGACACTCGGGAATTAGGTGAATTTCATGATCCTTGATTTCGAGTTGGTGGGAGACCTTTGGGAATATCTTCAAATACTTTGGAATGTATCAATGATCCTTTGGAGATCTTGGGAATAGATAGCTTAGATGTTTGAACATCTGGTAGGCAATATTTTGCAATAATGCCTTGATGCCTTTTTCAATAATTTTTGTCATGCCAGTAGAGCTTATCGCCTTACCGGGCTTCCACATGATACCTCTCAATTCAATTTATTTTTCCTTCCAATAAAATTTCATGAAAGTTCTTGAAAATTAAAAGCCATTGTTACAATGATTGTAACCATTGGTTCCCTAGGTACAACATCGCACCACCCATGGGTATAGCAATCATTGGACTATTCATTACATATTCCCCATAGTAGTATTGATCTTATTGCATTTTCACGAGCAATTGATAGTTCCTCCATCACCCAACCATTACTTGAAACTTCTGGCTTGGGATATATACAAAGCAGTGAGATCTTTGGCTAATTCTGATTGAATGAAATTATGAATGCTTGCCGAGTCAGTGGATATGCACTTTTTCTTTTTTGATGTATCCTTGAATCTTTAGGGGTTTTGAGGAGTGCTAATTCCGACCAATGCATTACATGATATAGAGTGGGAGTTAACTCTTGATTG
This sequence comes from Picea sitchensis, assembly GCA_010110895.2. Classification (NCBI taxonomy): domain Eukaryota; kingdom Viridiplantae; phylum Streptophyta; class Pinopsida; order Pinales; family Pinaceae; genus Picea; species Picea sitchensis. The sequence continues at coordinate 15,771 of SNQJ01S0071639.1, read as the reverse complement.
AGAGAATTGCTTCTACGTTTTTCATCTTAGAGATGGTTCTTGTTCTTGTTCTTCTTCCTCTTCACAATCTATGTAGAATAATTTCTTCTCCTACACTTTTCCGCATGCCCATTTTCCTGAATTAAAAGCATAAACCTTTTGATTTTCTTTCCTCCAATTGTTGAGGATGTCAACCTTGGCAGGTTGATGTGTTTTAGGAGAAGGAGCATTGTTCTCTCTATAGATGTTAGGATAGGTCCTTCTAAGTAGCCATAGCCGATATTTTACTTTCTACATTATTACCACCAAATGCATTCTCAATGATTTGGGTTCCCCAAAGCTGAACCTCATGTTGAATCTTTATCCTTTAAAGTTCCTATCAATACATCAATCAAGTGCTCATCACGGAATATCGAGTTCTGCTATACTCAATCTTTGGAAGTTCTCAGTAATGTAAATTAGCTTGAACCCTTTTGCTTTAGTTTTATCAATTGGCTAAAGAGGTGTATTATATTGTATCCTCATGGTGTGATATCATTTTTTCCGTGAAAATTATCCAAGTGGCAAGTGATTTGCGAGAGAACAAAGCCATCGATGCAAACAAATTGATTAGGTTCCTAATATAAAAGCAATAGGTACCTTTTGTGTATGTGGCACATTATGGAATCAAGATTTGCTCATCTGGAGTATCCATGTGAGTGGGTCCTTACCATCAAACTTCCTCATGTCAATCTTAGGAACATGGTTGGGTCTTCCAAACCAAAGGTTGGAGTTTCTCCATTCTTAGTTCACCTTCCTTGTGTCCCACATCATGAATTTCATGGGATGCATTTTCACTTTTGGTGTCTTCTCACGTTCTGAAATTTTCAATACTTCCATGATCTCCCCTTTTTAAACCATCTATCTTGGTATCCAGCTTAGCTTCCATTGAATCCATCTTGGTATCCAGCTTAGCTTCCATTGAATCCGTCATCTCTTGTGGTTCATATTTTGTTACTACCTTGTTTTTTTAAATCATCTATGTCCTTTCATGTTTCTTCACCTTCATCAAAGGAGTTAGAGTAGGATTTTTCTGGAGGCTTATTTTGGTGTAGAAGTTCCCTTTTGGGTGGCATGTTGGTCAAGTATTACTTTTGAACCTTGAGTTTGAGGTGGTTACGCTAGATAATATTTCTTCTATTGTATCACCAAGGTTTCAGCCCTTCTGGGTGAAACTTTCCTTTATCATATTTCTCACAGTATGTCTTCTCTGTAATGCAGGTCTGATCAAGGTGGAGTGACCGGTGGAATTTACGGTAGCTTCCCCTAACCCAATAGATTTTAGCCTTTCAGTCTCCACTTGTATGTGTTTACACAAAATAGAGATCTCACTTGTATAGTATTCCCCGCACAAAATAATTGATATAAAATTCTGAAACTCGCACCCAAAATAGTACAGACTGTCCACGATCCAATGCAACCAGTCCCACTCAATTTGGATACTCTGGGAAGAAGTTATGATTGTTTTACCCGGAACACCTTCTTGAGACCAGTCAATAGGACTAGTCAAATACCCTATCTTACACAGGGTGTATCTACAAATTTAAGATGACACAGAAGTTGAACTTGTTACCAAAGATAGAATTCTAATTTCTGTAAATGGCCTCCGGAGTTCAGGGTCTGAAACGTCACAGAAAATGTTTTATAGCACAAATCCCACAATGACTCATTTCAGGATGATTCTAGAACCCGATCTTGTACAAGATATATCTCCGAAAGTATAAGGCCTCAGGAGCTGAATTTTTAACCCAACGTACCTTGATCTGTCTGCTAAATACCCTCCAAGCCTCTCCTTCTGAAACGTTGTAGAAAAAAAGTTATAGCGAAAATTCTACGGTGTCTCAGATGTAGCAGCGAAACCCCAAGACCTTGAGCTCTGATACCATATGTTAAGAACCAAACATCAATATAGCATAGAAAAACCTCAGAAAAAGTACTCAACGCCTTGAAAAAAAGATAATTTCAGATAATAAGCCTCTTCGAGGGGGCAACCTCCTTTTACCCCACTTAAATGTTCAATTCCCAGATGATTCAAAATGAAAATGTCTCCTTGGTATATATAGGAGACTAGGAGGTTTAATGGCCTAAAGCCGACATAAATAAAATAACATTACTAATCTAAATTACAACTAATGACCTAAAGCCGACATGAATAAAATAACATTACTAATCTAATATGCCCCAATTAAGTGGTAATGAGCCAATATTAGGGCTTAATGATAAACATTACACACACACATAAACATTACATCAAAATACATGATAATTCTACAACTTAATGACTCACGCAGCAATTCCAACCAGCAATTCCCCTTTCCCCTCAACCCAAACATCGATTGGATGAAAATATCTAAATTGTGGCTCCAGGAATTCCATCTTGCCAAAATAGAGTCTTCTTTCGCTTATGTACAAATGTACATTCAATTTTCTTCAAAATTTACAAAAATGTGTGGATATGCATCTCGCATGGATTCCTCGTGCTCCCATGTAGCAACTTCAGGACCGTAACAGGTCCATTGAAACTTTACCAAGCATATGGATTTGTTCTTGAGAACTTTGATTTTTTTGTCAAGGATGTGCACTGGTTCCACCCGAAATCCCCTTCGTGTTCCACCTGGATTACATTCCAATCAATCATATGATTAGGATCGAGTACATACTTTTTTAATAAAGACACATGGAACATGTTATGAATTATCATGGATGTAGGTAATGCTATCGTGTATGCAATTGGTACTATCCTTTCTAAGATCTCAAAAGGCCCACAATATCTCGTTTCCAATTTTGGGTAACTTCCCAATTTCATCGAGCTTCTCTTAGATTTAACCTTTAAAAACACATGCTCTCCCACTTTGAATTCTCTATTTGTTCTCTTTTTATCATCATATATTTTTTGTCGATCTTGGGCAACTTTCAAATTTTGTCAAATCTTTACCATCTGTTCTTCCATTTCCTTTAACAAATTTTTCCCAATCACAGCTCTTTCAGGCGAGTTATCCCAACTTACTGGTGTGTTGCATTTCCTACCATACAATGCTTCAAATGGGCTCATCTTCAAGGATTCTTGATAGTCATTGTTGTATGCAAACTCAACTAAATGGATGGAGTCCTCCCACTTAGAAGGATTGTCCATTACATACATTATCAATATCTTCAATTATCTGATTAATTCTCTTTGTCTTCCCATCTGATTCTGGGTGATATGTCATACTGAAATTTAAATTTGTTCCAAATCCACTAAACAACCCCTTCCAAAAATTGGAAGTGAACTTGGGGTCTCAATCTGATACTATTGTCTTCGACACACCATGTAGTCTAGCAACTTCTCTCGTATAAATTTCAACAATATTGACTACCTTATGAGTTACTTTTATATGAATGAAATGTGCAACCTTTGTAAGCTTATCCACCAATACCATGATGGAATCACGTTGCCTTACTATCCTAGGAAATTTGGTAATAAAATCTATAGTAACAACTTTCCATTTCCATTCAGGAATAGGAAATGGTTGCAACAATCCTATTGGATGTCTATGTTCAGCCTTTACCTTTTGACATTCCATGCATATGGACAAATAATTAATGGCATCTTTCTTCATACCAGGCCAAAAATATTGGCCTCTTACAGCTGTAATAGTTTTCTGATATCCTGGAACCAAATTTCTCAATTTTTGAGAATTTGGGACATAAACTCTATTATGAAATAAGAGGATTACATCCTCTTCTAGCTTGTAATCCTTATATTTATGTTGTATATTATCATGTTGTAATCTTTGTTTAACTTGCACATAATGTTGATCTGTTATTACAACTTCTAGAATTTTATCTTTTAAATATGTCATGTACATACTAATGGTTGTAGCATGCATTTTATGCACCCTTCTGTTGAGTGCATCAACCATCTTATTCTCTTTTCCCTTTATGAGCTTGATATCAAAGTTGTATTCACTAATAAATTCTATCCATCTAGTTTGTCTATCATTTGGTGTTGGATTTTCAAACAAATATTTCATACCACTATTCTCTATCCTTAATTCATATTTTCTACCCATAAGATAATGCCTCAACATCCTTAAGTCGTGTACTATGGCTGCTAACTCTAAGTCATGTGTAGCATAATTTATCTCATGTTCTTTCAATTTTCTAGACTCATAACAGATTACATGTCCATTTTTCATAAGAACTCCATTGATCCCTTCCTTGCATGCATCTGTGCACACAACAAAATCCTCATATGGATCTAAAACTTTCAAAATAGGTGCACTAGTCAACAGATCCTTTAAGCATTGGAAAGTTTCTTCACATTTAGCACTCCATTCAAAATTTACTCCTTTCTTTTCCAAAGATGTTATTGGGTGTGCAATTTTGGAGAATCTCACAATGAATCTCCTATAGTAACCAGCTAGACCCATAAACGATCTAACCTCTGAAATGTTTGTTGGTGTTGGACAACTCTTGTTTGCTTCAATATTTTCTGGATCTGTTTCTATGCCCTCTTCTGAGAAACTGTGACCCAAATAATGGATCTATTTTTCATAAAAAGTGCATTTACTTAATTTAGCATACAATTGGTGTTATCTTAATACTTGTAACACCATCCTCAAATGTCGCTTATGCTCTTCCTCTGTCTTGGAGTAAATAATAATATCATCCAAGAATACAATGACAAAATTTTCCAGGAAATATCTAAAAACCCCATTCATTAGACACATAAATGTAGCTGGTGAATTTGTTAACCCAAATGGCACCACCACAAATTCATAGTGTCCATACTTTTCCCTAAAGGTTGTTTTGCTAGTATCTCCTTATTTTATTATTACTTGATGATAACATGACCCCAAGTCAATCTTGGATAATATCATTTATCCTTTCAACTGATCAAAAATATCATAAATCCTTGGCAAAGGACACTTATTCTTAACTGTAACTTTGTTCAGTTGTCTGAATTCAATACATAACCTCAACGTTCCATATTTATTCTTGACAAAAAGAACTGAGGCAACCCAAGGAGAAACACTCGGTTGTATGTACCATTTCTTTAACAACTCTTCTAATTGCATTTTCAACTCTTTTAGCTCTGGTGTGCTCATTCTATATGGATCCTTGAATACTGGGGCAGCTCTAGGCATTAAGTCAATAGAAAAATATATATCCCTCTTTGGTGGAAATCTTAGAAAGTTCTCGAACACGTCTTCAAATTCCTTTAGGATTGGATAATCCTCAAGACTCGGCTCCTTGTCCTTCATTGTCTCTTCCATATGGGTTGCATATAACTGGCACCCTTTTCTAAAGCTTCTTTTCAGCTACAATGTTGAAATCTCTCGAACAGATATAGGCCTTGGAATAACTTGCATTGTCCTTGAACTCCATTCTTCATCCAAACATGTGAAAACCTTGTTATAACAATCTAAAATAGCACAATGCTTTTCCATCTAGTCCATACCAATCAAGTAGTCATAAGACCCAAGAAGTATGATGTTCAATTCTTCCTTAGTGTTAGTTCCATTCATGTTTATAGAACATTATTTAACAAGCTCACTAATTCTTCTCTTGGTTCCAGTAGATAGTTAAACTAACCAAGACTTTTAATGCTTACATTTCTTCAATTAAAATATTTCAACTAGCTTTGGATTTATATAGCTATGACTAACTCTAGAATCAATTAAGATGGCTATGGGATGATTATCATTCTTACCTTCCACTTTGATCATGTGGGATTGATATTTTTCTTTTCTATAGTCCAAGGCTGCATAGATCCTTGGCATGATTGTGTCCACATCCTCTATTGTCTCCTCCTTCTTGACGCTATGCAAAATCTTCATCTTATCTCCCTAGTGAGGAAAATATTTATACATGTGTTCTCCTTCACATCCCCAACACTTTATGGGTTGTTGTCTTGGCTTCTTTCCTAAGAACTTTGGCATTTTCTGATCTTCTTGAGATGGTTTCCCTTGATGACATGATAGAGATCCATTCTTCATGAAAGGTGGACGGAATCCTTTCTTCCTTTGATCCATATTTCCTTTCTTCTTGTCATCCCCGGCCCTTTGGAAAGTTGGCTTTCCTCTATTCTTCTCATATAAATACTTGGTTTTTCTTATGGCTTCTTATAAATTCTTGGGTTCATCAAACAGAATTTTATCCTTGTAAAAGGATGGCAGTCCACTCAGGAACCTACGAATTTTAACCTTATCATATTTGATGAAGCTCACATACCTGAGAAGTTCCAAGTACGTTCTCTCATATTCATCCATGGTCATGTTCCCAAGCTTGATTTCAAATAACTCTTGCATCTTCTTGTTATAATATTGCTCTGACAAGTACTGCTGCTGAAAATATTTCTTGAATTGCTTCCAAGAAATTTGTTTCTCATCAAGGTGCTTAAATTGCTTTAACCGGTCCCACCACATGGATGCCTTCTCTTCAAGGTGGTAGGATACAATTTTGGCTTCTTCATTTGATGAGTAGTTATGCAATTGGAAATATTTCCTCATTCCCAATAACCATGATTTTCCATCTTCCCCTTTCCTATTTTCTCCATCAAATGATGGTGGTATGATCTTCCTCAATTCCCCTTGCAAGCTATCTGACCCATGTCTCCTTCTCTAATGCCTGATAGGAGATGTTCTTGGGTTTCTCACCAACCTTGAACATGCATATGTTTTTTTGGTAGAGTTCCCTCGGGAATGATGATTATTTTGATGTCTGCTAATACTCGTTGATCATCTAGATCCTCCATTATCATCCATCCTATCATGAGCACTAGGCACCTCCCCTTGCTTGGTGTTGGATTCTTTCCTTGTGCTTGAATCCTTGTTAACTTGCTTATGTATCATATTTAGGCTTTTAATTATCTCTTCTTGATCCTTCGTGTTCTTCTCTTTATTGGCCTTATAGCTCTGCACTTCCTTTTGTAGGCTTCTCACAGTTGCAGGCTCCTACCTATCTCTTCTCCAATTAGACTCAGTCTCATCATTACCCATGTTGGTATGCTGACATCTAATTTCTTCTTCGTGTCTGTAAGACCCTTGATCATCCTCCATGCCTTTAATTCTCATGTGGGAACTAAAGTCTTCTTTTCAATATCTCTAATTCTACAAGAATGTGCATGTAATAATTTGTTGTTAGAATTAAGCTTATTGCAAAATATTTATTAATTAGATTACAAGTCATTCTTTGTTTTAAATTATGAATAATATTAATTCACTACTCCTAAGTAGGATTCCTTAAATGCATTATTTTCCGAAACATCTTTCCAACAACTATCCTCATGCCTCAATATAAGTGAAAAGTTACAACACTTACAAGTTGCAATTCCCATTCTTCTACAGCTACATAATTCATTGTTATCAATTTTGGGAGAAGAAATAATGCCCAAAACAAAATTCTATGTTGATATATCTCTTCTATTCCTCAAGTCCTTTCCATCGACTATTTGTTTGCTCCAATTCAAGATCCGAGCTTAAATTTATGGTGGAAAATAGTGAAGGAATATTCATTAGCACATGCAACATAGTAGGAATGCTCAACAACTATCCGATCATTTTTTTACTATATCTTCACCATTGGTATGCCTTGATGGATTTGTTGCGGATCTAATTCATATGTATTCTTCATTTTGGGCTTTCACGATCTCCAATTTGTACCCTCTAGTTCCACCACACTCACTTTTCACTTATACGTTTCCATTATTTTCTCCACATGTCTATGACACATCATGAATCATCGGATCCCTCACTCTTTGGCCATCCGATCTGTGACACATGGTGGCCTCCTAGCCACCTGGTTGATTCTCCATACTTATTCATTTCTCATATCTCACTGTGGGCAGCAGATCTAGAGCACTTTCTCGGCTCTTATATCTATGACCATGTCTGTTCGACTGATTCTTTATACTTAGTCGATTTTTTTGATATTTCAGCATGGTTCCATGGAACATCTCCATTCTACCGATTCCTTCTCGATACTTAGTTATTTCTTTGAGATATATCCATTCAATATATTCTTCATACTTAACCAATTTTTGACATCTCACTGCAGGTTCATGGGTCCACTATAAATTCTAACCTTGTACAATATCTACTGCAAACAAATATTCAGAAAAGAACAGAAAAAGATACAATGGCAAATACAAACATTACACAGAGATTTTTCCCCTAGAAACCCAAACCGGGAAAACCAGCATATTCTATATGCATTCATTGTGAAACATTGTTTACATTACAATATACATATAGGAGCCAGCGGCATCCAAAACCCTAACTCAATGACCTGGATTAGTCCAAAACCATAATTCCTTAACCGGAAATAGAAAACCATCGGCAAAAACCATGTGCCGAAAAACCACCTAAATACATTACATGTTTCCCGAGGCAGGTGTCACGTTTCCTGAGGCAGAAATGTTTCCCGAGGCACACGTTTCCAAGTGAAACTACTACTCGTGAAAAGAATATAACACATACCCAACATCCACAACATTTCTTCACATACCCCCGACTCTTCATCGTGCTCACCACCTCCACAATATCTTGATACTTAACAATTTGTCTAGATATCTTCGTGATCTACGACATCTTGACACTTAGTCACTTTCTGAGTTCTTTCCACAGTCGCAGGCCTCCAACATTTTCCATATACATTTATATCTTTGATATCTTCTACCCGATCAATCCACTCTTGGTACTTAGTTGATTTTCCACTTCTTATCATAGGTTCACGGGTCTGCGAGGATACCACACTTATTTCCATACCACAGATCCTTCACTGTGTTCACCACCTCCACAACATCTTGGGACTTCATCAATTTTCCACTTCTTACCGCGTGTTCGTGGGTCCACGGGGATACTACACTTCTCTCCATACCCTTAATCCTCAGTTGTGTTCACCACCTCTGCAACATCTTGGGACTTAGTCGATTTTCCACTTTTTTCATGCAAACACCGCAAATGAGGTTGTTATCATAGTGTTAACATGGTTGGGCTAGCCCACTGGCATCGAGCCCCCTTCAATTATTTTATCTTAACCATTGATCTCCATAGATCAACAACTCAAAGTTAACTACCTCCGGATTCATTATTCTTTCTCACAAAAGTTCATTTCCTTACATGGGGTTCCATACTCACCCATTTTCTTTTAATCCATATATCTTCACATTTTCTTTATAAACTCTTGGTATTCATTTTTCCTTATGAATGTGGGTTATACATGTATACATAAACAATCACCATTTACACCGTCCGATGTATTCTTGATTTTGTAGTAGGTATTCATGACCCAGCGTTGTATCCTACAGCTCTAACTCTGGTCCATATAGTTCCAGTGTTGAAACGAAGGCTATGATACCACTTTGTAACATACCCAGCCCTAGTTGGGTCACGTCACTACTAAAATGACCCAATAAATTATTTTATACCAATATAAATGTGAAAATTAACTTATAGCATGAAATACAAGTTCGCCCGGTTGTCCATGTTCTATAAAAACATAAACACAATTACTCTTACTATGCACAGCAGTAGTTATTTACATACAACAACATTCAACCATGAAATAGAGACATGAATGCATTTTCCTATTTTCATTAAGAAACAATAACCAAATATAACTCAGAGTAAATTGCACAGCTCTTATATCAGCAATTAACATGAACAACCACAGCACATAGGAATACTTATCGTAATGAAATGTGAAACCCGTTGCAGAGGATGGACGTTCCTCCCAACTGTAGCCTTGTTGTTCCAATTCTAAACAGAAATACACCCCCGAGTTGGGGATATGAATCCAAAAAAGATAGAGGTCCCTAAGGATGGATAATGTCCCCCTTTCAGGAGTCAAACTCTCAGTTAATTTCAGTCCACCGGCAAACTTTCCCTCAACCTGCACAACCCAAGGGATGGAATTCCCTTTTACTGCTCACAATCCATCGGGCCTTTCCACTCCCCTCCAGGGATTTCAACATGGAATAGACAGCAAATCAACTTGTTGGGACTTTAGGATTTCTACAGTTGCAACATGGATTCGCTCAGGAGCCAAAAAGTCAGCTCCTTGGATGAACTTCTAGCAGCTCGTCACTTCCAGGAACATGGCCTATTCTCCATGAAATTACAGTTCCAAAACAGTAGAAAATATATCCACACAGCTACCTTCAAGCTCCCATACTCATAATACTATGCTCGCCCCGCCCCCCCCCCAAAAAAAAAACTCCATTTAAAACTGCTCTTTATGCAAACACATGAATGTACCAAAATCGGATCTCCTACCCATATGAATTTTCTATCTTTCTCTTGCTTTCTTGACTTACACTTTTCTCCAAGTTTATTGTACTCGTCCCCCATGCTCTCAATAACTATGGGAAGTGGCTCTCACACCAACCCTCTTACATGAATTCAATGATTGGGCTCTAGAACACTCAACTACTAATGGAAGGTTCATGGCAAGGATAATTTAGAGGAAAATAGAAAATGGGCCTTGGTTTACTAGATATGGGTAACTCTCCCCCTTGGACTTCTTCCCTCTCTTGTGGATACTTAGCCCCCAATTCTTCGTCCATGTCCATATGCAGCTGGAAATACATTTTGTTCATTATATTTCGATTTACATCGTTTACATATTGGCTCTCGGCCATACATCACATTTACAATATACATCGCTTGGCTCTCAGCCACAAGCTATATTTACAGTACACATTGTTATTTTGGGGTTGAAAATGGGGATGTTACAATATGGATCAATTTTAATTATAAATAATTTCACATATTCATCATACTCAACCCACCATTCAAATGTTTTGACCATAAGAAATTTTTTTCTTTCAATTGTTATATAAATGGGGATGTTACAAGATGGATCAATGTTAATTCTAAAGAATTTCACATCTTCATCGTACTCGACCCACCATTCAAACGTTTTGACCATAAGATTTGTTTTCTTTCAATTGATATATGTGTGTGTGTGTGTGCAAGCTAATGATTGTCTCTCATGATGTGTTAGTGGCAATGCAAACCTAGAAAAACGACAATTTGTTAACATGGAGATATTATTCAAGGTACTTTTACAATGAATTTGAATATTTTCTAAGAATATGAAAAGTAGGAAATTGAATTAGATTTCCGAATATACAACTTTTATTCATAGAAATTGTGAATAACTATGATAATTTTGATTTTTTTCTAGCAGTGGTATATTATTTTTCCAACAAAACATAAGGTATATGTTTTTGTTCATGCAAGTGTTGAGTACCTTAATGATGGAATTTCATTCCAAAAACTTGTATACTTGTAGAGAACCCGTTTTTCTTGTGTCGTGTATTTTTTGGAAATTTTTAATATTAATGTTATATTGTTTTAAAATTATCAAAGTCAACATATGCTTGAAATCACGTCTTTTGTTCGTGCAGGCTAAGAGGGTCTTAACATGATCCAAAAAAAAATTAATATCATAGGTATCACTCTCCTCTAGTGTCGCAAATAACTCATTCAAGAAATGGTTAATCCAACAAAAAGTTATAGAGGAAATAAGAGAGGTATGTATTCTAGGATTTTGATATATGTCAAGACAAAAATAGATTAAAAATAGTAAACAATATTAATTTAAAAAAAAAATTGTATATTTGAAATCTGCATAGTTGAATCTATCTATGTCTATAGTTCCATCAAAAACTGAATTGTTTAGCCTATAGAAAAATAACGTCAAAGACAGAGATATAGAGGGGTATTCACAAAAATGAAGGTTTTTATCAATTTCTAGACCGAACCACTAGGTTTTTCATCCCGGACCTAAATCTGAGCCAACCAAGTCAGCATACACGTTTTCAATCATGCCCAAAAAAAATTGAATTCAAAATAACACTTGTGCATTCTTAGGAGCATGCACGTGCTCTAGGAGCATGCACATTCTCTAGGAACGTGCTCGCACTCTAGGAACGTGCATGTGCTCTAGGAACGTGCACATGTTCCTAATAACGTGAACGCATTCGTAATAACATGCATGTGCTCTTATAATTCATTTCCCCATCCCCCCACCGCTCTCTCTCTCTCTCAGACATCACCACCCCCCCTCTCTGTCTCCTTTTCTACCCCATTATCTCTCTCTCTCTCTCTCTCTCTCTCTCTCTCTCTCTCTCTCTCTCTCTCACACACACACACACACACATTGTTAGTATCAATCTCATTTTCTCTACCCTTATTTCTCTCCCACCATTATCTCTCTACCCCCCCCAACCACCCCACCCTCTCACTCTCTCTCACCCACCTTCTATGTCTCCCTCTCTACTTCCCTTCCTCTATTTTTTCCTACATCTACCACCTCTCCATTTCAATTCTCTCTCTACCTCCCTCTCTATCTTCCCATCTCTCCTTCTCACACTCTATCACACCCTCTACTACCCTTCAGTGCGCTCTTTCTCTCCCACTCCCACATTCTCCCTTTTGCTTTCTATCCCCCTCATGTCTTTCCTGTCTCCCTCCCACTCTAAAAACTCACTCTACCTCCTTGTTGTCTTCCTCTCTCTCCCTCCCACGCTCTTGCACCTGCACTTTCTGTCCCCCTCTGTGTCTTCCTCTCTCTCCCTCCACTCCTAGCCACACTCACTCTCTACCTCCCTCTTGTCTGCACCTCTCTCTCCCTCCACCTCTGCTGCACTTTTATCCCCCCTCTTTGTCTTCCTCCTCTCGCACACACACTTTTTATCCCCCCTCTTTGTCTTCCTCTCTCTCCATCCCAAATTCTAACACACTCACTCTCTACCTCCCATATTTTTATACCTCTCTCTCCCTCCCACACTCTAACACACTCACTCTCTACCTCCCCTCTTTGTCTTCCTCTCTCTCTCCCACAAACTCACACACACACACACTTTCTATCCCCCCCTCTATGTCTTCCTCTCTCACCCTCCCACACTCTAACACACTCACTCTCTACCCCCGCTCCTTGTCTTCCTATCTCTCCCTCCCACACTCTCGCACACTAGAAATACTGGTACATTACAAGGCAAGGCATGTTAAGGAAATAAATTCCCTTGACCTAGACCTAGAAAGGCATGTCAATACCTAGACCTAGACCTAGACCTAGACCTAGACTTAGACCTTGCCTCGCCATGCCTCACACTCTCACATCCACTCCCTCTCTATATCCCCCCTCTTTGACCCTCTCCCTCTCTCCCTCTCTCTCTTTCCCTCCATCTATTTCCCTCCCTCCCTCCCTCCCCCTCCCTCTCTGATCCGGATTATTTTCGACACGAAATGAGAGCGGAGATATAATAAATAAATGTACAAAGATATCTTGGATATCCAATAATATAATAGAAATGTATCAGAGATGCAACCATAAACACAGAGATACAGTAATACAAATTTTTCTATTAATGAGCGAAAATGTACAAAGACTGTAAAAATACATAGTGAAAGACTCGCTAGAATGGTGGCAGCTTAACTCTGAGAAGAGATGTGTCCGCTACTCACATCTGAAAGAAGATGATTTTAAAATGAGGCTCCAAAGGCCTTTTTATCATAAATAAAATCCAAAACCCTAACCCTGGAAGATGAAAAGCCAACAGTTTTTTGGACCCCGTTTTGGGTAGTTTGGTGTATCAACTTCCCAGGGGCGTAACTTTGGCATACGATCTTTGTTTGGGGTGCACGATATCTCATTGGAAAGGTATCATCGAGGATATTCATTTAGGGGGCTCAATCATAGCCTTTGGCTATGATTTAGAAGCTCGATCCCAAAAAACCTTCATTTAGGTCCTCAAAATGGCCCCGGAAGTTAAAAATAGCTAAAAATAGTAAATTACCAAAATTGCGAGAAAATTGTTTTGATCTAGTTGGAAAAGGTGGGTGGCCACCGATATCCACCTGGATCAATCCTCCCTCCTTAGGAAGAAATGGTCTCTATTGCGTTGAGTCCCTGGGGGAGAGGGAAAAACGTTTGTTGAATATGCATCTTGATGAGTTGCTTGCCTTGTTGGAGAAGTTGTGTTGCTTAGCTTGTTGAAGGTTGTCACGAACATGTGGCTGGAAGGGTTGGACCATTTTAACCAGTTTGGCTACATGAGATGCCTATGTGCAGAAGGAATCTTTACACTTTCCTGCAATCTTGTCAACCTGCTTCTATTGGATAGAAGGTGCTTGGGCCGAGGCTATAGTGGTTGCAGTATACTTTTATTCACCTTTTGAACAGATTGTGAAGAAGATAAATTTTGTAGTAAGAGATACTACCTTGCGGTACTGTTTTGGTGGAACAGTAGTCAGAACTACCTCTGGTATTCTGTAGAGATGACCCCCTAGAGAAATAATGACACTGCGGGGTCTAGACTCATAAACAGCATGGTGCTTCCACATATATGGTTGACCCAAGAGAACATCACAGACATCCAGTGGGGGAAACATCACATAATACCTCATCCTTGAAGGGTTGGATGTTGTATGAAAATCGGCATTGTTGGCTGACATGAAGATCTCATCCCTGGAGAATCCACCCCCATATTGGTGTGCAAGGTATGGAAGGTATTGGTGAACTCTGTAAATTCTTGGCCCCTCTCTTGTCACAGTGTGTTCCATCTCATGTACTGGTCCTCATAGTTGCCAACATGGTAATATTGTTCCTCTACCGCATCCACAAAAAAATCCCAAGAGGGTTTGGCCCCATATATTCCAAACTCCTATGTGGAAATTTTCTCCCATAAGTTTCCCACCAATGTTTTACATGGGGCAAAGCCTTAAGGAGTGCAAAGGTGATCTTTTCCCTAACATAGAAATTATGAACATAGAAATAACCTTCTAGCAGATTTAACCATTTTTCTAGGGCATCTGCATCTATTTGTACTTCGAATATGGGAATATCAAAATTAACTTGTACCTTGAAATGAGAGGTGCTTCCAAAGTGGTTGTTTGATGAAGATGCACCTGTTTCTATCGGCAGGTGTTGACGTATGTGGGAAAAATTCTCCATCATTTCATCCCTTTGTCGTGTGAGAGCTTGTTCAAGCAACAGATTGATAGATTTGTATGCTCCATCATTTTTCTTTTGTTCCACCATGGATGGTTTCTTGGGCATGCAAGAGAGATTGTCTTCAAGAGAGAAAATTTTGAGACCCAACTTTCTATACTCAGACCTCGTCAGGGACATACACTGAAAAAAAAATGATCAAGAGCAGTCTGCTCTGATACCTCTGATCCAGATTATTTTCGGCACGAAATGAGAGCGGAGATATAATAAATAAATGTACAGAGATATCTTGGATATCCAATAATATAATAGAAATGTATCAGAGATGCAACCATAAACACAGAGATACAGTAATATACAATTTTCTATTAATGAGCAAAAATGTACAAAGACTGTAAAAATGCAAAGTGAAAGACTCGCTAGAATGGTGGCAGCTTATCTCTGAGAAGAGATGTGTCCGCTACTCACATTCACAAGAAGATGATTTTACAATGAGGCTCTAAAGGAATTTTTATCATAAATAAAATCCAAAAACTTAACCCCGGAAGATGAAAAGCCAATAGTTTTGTGGACCCCGTTTTGGGTAGTTTGGTGTATCAACTTCCTGAGGGCGTAACTCTGGAATACGATCTCTGTTTGGGGCGCACGATAGCCCGTTGGAAAGGTATCGTTGAGGAGATTCATTTAGGGGGCTCAATCAGAGCCTTCAGACATCATTGAGAATCTTTATCCCAAAAAACCTTCATTTAGGCCCTCAAAATGGCCCCGGAAGTTAAAAACTGCTAAAAATAGTAAATTACCAAAATTGCC